>BQNB010055815.1:5143-38943 GCA_026074375.1 Tanacetum coccineum
TAACTGAGTTATGACCTCTACAAGTCTGACTAAATTTCTGCAGTGAATTAAAACGACTTTTCCCAAAGATTCAACTCTATCCTACGATCCTAATCATTTGAATAATCAACCATATGGGGGGTTAGGGATTTTTGTTTTGTATTTATAGGCTACCTAGAAGTGTTTTAGATTAACTATAACTAGGTATTAGATTAGGACTCAAACTAGTTTCTTTTCCCTTTTTTTTCCTTTTTATTTTCGGATTTTACTATTCATGCCAAAAAAAATAATTTTTTTTTCTTTTATTTAATTAATTAATTAATTATCTTTATACCTTAAGTTTTATAAAAACATAAGCTATTTTGTTAAACCATTTTGCTTGAAAACTACTTTCTAAAAATAACTTTTCATTTCCAAATTTACTTTCTAAAAATAGAAAGTCTTCCAAAAACTCTCATATTTTAACAAACTTATTTCTTTCACAAATGACACACTTCTCATTTTAATCCATCACCTAAATACCCACATATTAACCAAAACAATTCTCTCAAAATACCCAATCAATTCCATCATCACTATAAGTGATTAAAATGAAATTTCTCCATCAAATAACTCATTTCTCTTAACTTAACCTCTAAAACCTAAACTTATCTTAAATTACTAACACAAAAATACGTATACGTAATAATACTTTTACACATTTAACACAAAACGTTAACAAACTCAACACATATTTCTTGTCACACAACAAGTGATACGAAATGAACTTCAACAAAATTCAACAAAAAAAGAGATACAGAAATGAAAAAAAGCTCTAAATCCCCAATCCTCAATTGAGACGGATCACGCTCTCAATGGATTGATTATCCAATCTCCATATCCCATGCAAACACATATAAGCTCGCATAAACACATAAAATCACATAACCATACATTGCAACAGATACATTTAGGTCAACACTACGGTTTGACGAACCTGCTCAAATCATGGTTGTCACAGTATCTCCACCTTGAGAAAATCTCGTCCTGAGATTTAACTTCTCGAGGTATTAGCACTATCGACAAACAACGGGGGACATTTAGACCTTATTTGATCCTTGCATTCCTAAGTAAGCTCAGGACCACGCTTCGAATCCCAATGAACTTTCACTAATGCTATCATACTAAGTTTTTACTCATGACCTCTTGGTCCACAATATCATCGGTTCCTTGATAAAACAAAGAGTCTTGTCAACCTTAACCTCGACTAACTTCCAAAATCCGAATCCAACTGCTAATGACTTTGCTTACCCCCATAAGGGTGCAATTAGAAAAACAACAACCCCAAACGAAAGAAACATCCCACTACATATACCTCGCTAGTCATCGAGAAAACTTATCAAAACCCTTAAGTTATTGTAACAACGTGTTTTATATCTTAACCTCGCAACTCATCAAACAGGAACTGTCTTGAAATTAAGATATAAGATGTTACAAAGCTCGACGTATCTAAAGAATCCACGAAAATTCAGGTTTACTCAAACTTTCAGCACCTCCAAATTAAATTTTCTGATACTCAGCTCATAAGACAAAAATTCTCAACCGAACTGTAGGCCCAATATATCCAAAGATCTCTAATGGTCCTACATAACTAGGTTCTAACTTGTCTTTCTTTCCAAACGTACTACACCTCTCCAAGGTGAGACCTTCAACCACCCATAACCTACCAGCATTAATTCAAAAGTTTCCCACTACTACCAAGCTAACACTTTTGACAATTTGGCTGCCTCAAGCCTTTCCTGTATAACCACTATCTTGTTGGTTGTTTCTTGTACCAAATTCAATCCATTCAACTCACTCTCTCCAGTTATGGCCCATAAAACGGTAACCTACATTCCTTTCCATACCATGCTTCAAATGAAGCACATCCATACTTGAATGATAATCCCCACCTTAGGGAAAAACTCATCTTCACGAAAGTGAGTATTCCAATTACCTCTAAAATCTACCATACTTTTCCTAAAGCAAGCTAGGAATTGGGGTGACTAGTCAGTCCATTGACTACACCCAAATCGCATCGTATCCACTACTCACACTTGGAAAACTTGACTACAATATCCTTAGTTAACCATTCTCACTTCCTACTCGAATAACTCAGGTTGTAGCAACAATCCTGAAGACCCTTTATACTCCACTTCCATTTTCGCATACGCTAAATACTTACTACCGCAACTAGCTATATCCTTCTTTATACTCATCCATCGATTAGTTAACTTAAAACCACATAACATCGTATCCGCTCCAGGATGGATAAAATACTTTTAATCGTATACGCCTCTTTAATAGCCAAGGTCCCTACATCTCTCCAAATGGAGGTCCGAACCTTGTCTAACCAATATGAACCACTCTCCATCTATTTTCACACTCGTTGGTCCAAGCCACACAATATCTTATGTTGACGCGTTCTTTGCTTTGGATATCTTATCTTATGCTACCAACATCCTTTTCTCAAACCTAGATCGGATCGTCGTACATCTATCTCGAACTCATTCTTGGCTTCACTCCCTTCTTTGGCTACTCTAACGTAATAACTTCCTACATTTTCCTTCCCAGATGGTACTTGGCCTCAAAATCAAGCTCACTAAATAACATCCATCCATCACCTTTGCCTTATGTTTAATCCTTCCGATTGAAAGTAAGTTGAAGACATTCATGATCCGTATAGATTACTCTCCATGTCTCGTTCACTTAATGCCTCTAGCACTATAAGGCAAAACCTACAACGTTAGTTATGTAATCCTTCATAAGAACCTTCAGTTGTCGCGACGTACAAGCAATCACCTTCTCCTTTTTTTCAAAGCATGCTTCTAAATCCTTGCTTCACGCGTCATAATATACTACGAAATCGTCTGTTCCTTCCGGCAATGCCAAGATCAGCTCATTACCCATTTGATTCCTTTCACATCTAGATAGCTTCCTCTTTCTCCCTCCGACGTTGTTGGAAACTTCAACGTACATCTTCTCTTCTTTGGACTCCACGATTCATCTTCAGCTTGCGATCTCGTACTCCTCCTTAAGCTTCGGGTCGGTTAAAATATCATCTGTATATATAACGTTAACTAGCTTTTCTATATACCGACCGATGCCACACCCGACATCTTTAAACACAAGTAAACTGCTGGTGCATTGGTTAACCCAAAAGGCATAGCCACAAACTTCAACGTGTCCATTACGCATCCTAAAAAAATAGTCTTGGCTACGTCATCCCCGTGCACCCTCCATTGGTGACATCACATACGAATTTTCTATCTCACTCTTCTCGAGATAATCTATGCGCATTTCAAACTACCCACCTTTCTTCCTACCAAGCAATACAGACGCTTCCACAATAAGTTACCATTCGAACCAACCCTCACCTTGCAACTCCTGCAATCATTCCAGACCTCTTGCCTTTCTAAAGACGTCAAACACTAAACGAGCCTTCGCAAATCGGCGTCGCTCCTTGACAAATCCATACGAAATCCTATGCTAACGACGAGGTAAACCTACAAATTCCTTAGGAACACTTTAGGAGGGCTTACATACACAAAGATATCACATAAAACTTCCAACTCATCTTCCTGTAACTCTATAAGACCTCGTATCCTCTTTATTCTTTCTCTACGAACCTCTAAGCACTCTCTAATTACCAAGGCATTTTAACTACCTCTCGGGCATAACCTTCTTTCAGCTTTATGCCAACACCAATTCTCTCCTACGACTACATCAACACTCTCATAACTAAGAGGTACTAAATCAAAAGTAAAACGAGAACTCTCTAATTCCAACTTGGGGATCGCTATAAATTCCATTTCTTCTCGCTACTATCAATCGCACCACCCAGAAGATACGTCCTAACATCAACTCTAGCACCACGCCATGAGGAAATTTCAAACTTCACATGCACCAATTGGTATGGACCCAAAAATCACACGATTCCAAAAAAAAATCAACCGAATGTAAACGTCGACAAGAAGAACGAACCTCCGACCTAACAAACACATCAACGATTTCTAGAAACACCCCCAACGAATAATACCACGTACCACGACCCATTAATTAAAAGATTAAGAACCTTTGTACCAAAACCAATTTTTACCCAAGGAAACTTTCCCTCATAACCTTATACCAATCATTTTAAAACAATAGAATCACCTTAGTTAATAATGCAAATAATTTTAAGTGTAAAAATAAATTTAAATAAAATTTTCATAAACTTATTTTAATTATGGTTTTCATAAAAGAAATCAAAAGATGATTTAAAAAAAATGTGTTGCATTTTATTTATATAATTTATTTTTTTAAAGAAGTTTTTAACACCTAAACAATATGGTATCGACTACAAACAAACTTACTTCAAATGAAATTTATAGACACACAAAAAAGAAATTCTACAACAAAAAAAAACATCATGATAGCAAAATAGACTCCCAAAATACCTTAAGAATTCCAATACCAGAATATTAATTTACTTGAAAACGAACACGACAAGAACTCTTGCAAACCAAACAAACCATAAGGACTCATCCATACCAACGGTCTTAGAACCAAACCAAAAAGTATCGTCACCTTTAGACAAAGGAAAACAATCAAAACGCCAAACGGAGAACATAGAACACCAGTTCTATGATAACACCCTAGAATACCAACACGAGCGTTGGATATCTCAACGAACAACGAGCTAACGAACCAACTTAAGAATCACGACTGAGCAAAAACCAACAGGTATCAACGATGTATCCACAAATGATAGATGAAAGAGAACACCTTACATCCTACGCAACCCAACTAATATAATGCCCAATAATGCGGTTTAAGAGAGGAATCTCTAAGCCACACAACCATCCTCAACAGGATCTCACATCACATCTACACTACCATCTACACAACTATCCAGACTTACATCCTTACATAATACATACAAGCAACAATGATCAATGCAATCAAAGTCACAAGTCCACGTGTGTGTTGCCTTTATAATTATGTTCGTGACCATAATTATAATTGCACTATTCACACTTTACTACCTTCCAAGAACCACACATCTCAATGATAACACACATCTACCACATCAACACTTAATAATATCAAATATAACTCAGAACATGATAATCCATCCTAACGAGACCATAAAATCCCAATCGACCAACGAAATATAAGTCACGATTGTGACCCACAAATAAAAGCAATCCCTGATTAAAAATCAACGCAGTCGATGTAGAAAACAAATAAAACTTATAATTGGCCTCGCTTGGGTTGACTTTAATACTTCCGCGGTCCAGTGAGGTAAACAATCTCCTCCAACGATATCTACCTAGTGGTAAAAGGGGAATACATGACTAAAACAATAAACAAAGGGGTATATACTATTAATCCCCATAATGAAAAAAGAAGTATATATTTCATATTATATAAAAGTAATTCATATAGAAAGAATTACAAACTATTAGGTAGCTGTAACATACGGTAGTATACGTACACAAACACATATGCCCTAAAATACAACTATATGAGGGAAACCCTTAAGCTATAGTCTAGCTCAACCACCAAGTTCCACTATAACCAAAGTCTCTCTGATACCAATCTTCACACCCACTCCAAGGGCAAGAAACCGCGAGGCGTAAAATCAAGAATGGATATCAACATAACACACGTGTCTATATAGAGGATACTAAAATGAAAAACTAAAGTTAAGCAAAACACAGAATGTCATACACAATACCCAAAACTTAATGGGTTTCTTTTATGATAAGAAAGGAGGTCTCGATCACTTAAAATGACATGCAAGAAACATAATACCTTAACAGATTCCATGGCAAATGCAATTAATCAAACATAAAGACATAAAAAACTCAAGAGCAAACTCCAATGTAATCCTAGCAGTCATTCTAGCCACTTCTCTTAGCTTTAATATCCTCATGAACCTCACCTAAAAATGATGCTTAAAAACGTCAACACAATGGTTGGTGAGAGTCATAGGGTTAAGACACATAACAAAATCTTACAAAACAATTGCTGCGATTAGTAAAACAATCCAAAACAACACACATGACACCACAGTCCACTGGGTCTATCATTCCATACTCACAATAGGGTCATGGTTACCTCCAACTACTAGCCCCGTGGGCAACCTCATGATCAAGAACACAAAAGTCCCGTAGTATATTTTTCAACCCTTCAGTTGGATTTGTTTGTGGTAAGCACCACTCTCAACTGAACTAACATACTTCACAACAACAACAATAATAATAATAACTCCAATGGATCACCAAGCATGGAGCATACCACATACACGACTCCAATTGATCACAAAGCCATGGAGCATACCACATAACATACAAACACATAATCACAGCAACTAAAACATTTAAACTCATAGCATCATTTTCACCCTAAGAAAACATAAGAAAAAGGGGCTATGAAACTCACCTGATGCTTAGCTTCCCAAAAGAATCCAACAAAAGCTTCACAAACACTTCACAGATAATCTAAACAATTAAGCACACAATAAGCTACCATCAATTAGGCATTCAACCCAATATGATGTAACCTCAACTATGATAGATATCTAAGCTATCTACCATAGTTCTATACTTGTTTTAAACCTTTTCCAACTCTTATATACACCATTTACACTTCAATACTACACTTTAAATTTTCTGGATTAGAGCAGAATTTTATACTCACTTACACGTCCTAAACGTACCACTTAAACACTTCTACAATTCAAACCAAAATTCCCCATGCTACATATATGTCTTATGAACCTCTCCTAGCTCTTCTAAAGTCATTACCCTTTTACAAATACCCTTTAGAAATTCATTAATCCAAAGTATCCAGAATTCGTCCAAAATCTGACCCCCTAAAAGTATGACGTTAGATAACCAACTTAAACTTCATAACCTACTTAGCCAAAATTCAGGGGTAACACACAATATATAAAATAACTTCCAAGTGATTTAGAGCCTCTAACTAGATGTCTAAGTAGTTTTAGAAAAATCAAAACCAAAACTGAAATTCGTCACTGGTTTACACACTGATTTTGTAACGACATTTTGACCCACTTCCCGACCATAAAAACTCACGAGGCCAACTTTTCTAGAAAGTAGACTCTATGAGGTTATCTCCAGTATATTGTAATTTGTTTATTTGAATTACAAAACTGCCTAACTTTCTGCAGTGAATTAAACAACTAATTCAGGCGATCTAGACCCTAACGCATGATCAAATCTTGTAACCAATTAAACTAATGATTAAACAATCATTATAACATTATAAAATTCCAGAAAAATCAAAGCCCTAATTTATAAACCCTAATCCATCATACTTAGATTACATTAATTGAAAAATAAATAACTAGAACTAAACAAAGATTAGAAAATACCTTAACCAAGAACCCTAAAATTCCCTTCTTTTTCTTCTCTTGTAAAAATCGGCCAACTTCAATAGGGGTTTAGGGTTTATATTTTTTTTGTATTTATAGGCTCTAAGGTAATCCTAGATAAAGCCTAGTTAGTGTTTGATTTCTAATACAACTCTATTTTTTTCTTTTCTTTTCTTTTTTTCTTTTAAAATTTGTATTTTACTATTCATCTATAAAAAAAATTATTAGTTAATTAATTACCTTCATACCTTAAGTTTTATAAAAACCTAAGCTAATTTGGTAAACCATTTTGCTTATAAACTACTTTCTAAAAATAACTTTTCATTTCCAAATTCACTTTCCAAAAATAGAAAGTCTTCCAAAAACTCTCATATTTTAACAAACTCATTTCTTTCACAAATGACACACTTACCATTTTAATCCATCACCTAGACATCCTCATATTAACCAAAACAATTCTCTCAAAATACCCAATCAATTCCATTATCACTATAAGTGATTAAAATGAAATTTCTCCATCAAATAACTCATTTCTCTTAACTTAACCTCTAAAACCTAAACTTATCTTAAATTACTAACACAAAAATACGTATACGTATAATTACTTACACAATTAACGCGAAACCGCTTCAATCACCGAAATCATTTCCTTGTCACCAAAAGTGAACGAAATGAACTTCACAAAATTCAACACAAATCCAATCCCAATGAGACGATCACGCTCAATGGATTGATTATCCAATCTCACATATCCCACACAAACACATATAAACACGTATAAACACATAACCATACATTGCAACAGATACATTTAGGTCAACACTACGGTTTGACCAACCTGCTCAAGTCATGGTTGTCACAGTATCCCCACCTTGAGAAAATCTCGTCCCGAGATTTAACTACTCGAGGCATTAGCACTATCGACAAACAACGGAGGACACTTAGACCTCATTTGATCCTTGCGTTCCTAAGTAAGCTCAGGACCACGCTTCGAATCCCAACGAACTTTCACTAATGCTATCATACTACGCTTTTACTCATGACCTCTCGGTCCACAACATCATCGGTTCCTTGACAAAACAAAGAGTCTTGTCAACCTTAACCTCGACTAACTTCCAAAATCCGAATCCAACTGCTAATGACTTTGCTTACCCCCACAAGGGTGCAATTAGCAACACAACAACCCCAAACGAAAAGAAGCATCCCACTACATGTACCTCGCTCGTCATCGAGAAAACTTATCAAAACCCTTAAGTTATTGTAACAACGTGTTTTATATCTTAACCTCGCAACTCATCAAACATATCATATGCCTTACCATAAACCAAAAATTCAACCTTTCTAAGTATATTTTTAACAATATGAGAAGAACTGTGGATGTGGGGTAAAATTTTCTCACATAACCCAAGAATTTGCAAGTATTCCTTATAAAACAAGTAGAGGAATGTCCAGTAACAAAGGTTTATGTTACACCTTCCCATACCAAGAAGGTGTTTGCTAACATGAAGAGACCATGCAAGGGTTTTTCTAGATGGGTTACACCGCTATTCTCCACAATGATGGTTCAAGCTACAAAAGACATGGGTGCAGATTCAGCTACTCCTACTGATTCCCATTCCACACCCATTATCACTCAACCATCATCCTCAAAACCTCAAAAGAAAAAATCAAGAAGGAAACAAAGGAAGGACAGTGCTCCTACAGAGCCTACTACTAAAAAGACTACTCCTGAGGAACATGTCTCTACCCCTTCCTATGATCCACCTTTAAGTGGTAAGGATAGAATGCAACTTGATGAATTGATGAGTTTGTGTACCAACCTACAAGAGAAGGTCCTTGATTTTGAGAAAGCCAAGACTGCTCAAGCAAAGGAGATTACTAGTTTAAAGAAGAGAATTAAGCAGTTGGAAAAAATAAGGAAGTCAAGAACTTCAGGGCTAAGAAGGTTTAGAAAGGTTGGTTCCTCTAACAGGGTAGAATCCTCTAATGATGTCAGTTTGGGTGCTCAAGAGGATGCATCCAAACAGGGGAGGAAAATTGAAGATCTGGATGCTGATGCAGAAGTGACTTTGGTGAATGAGACTCAAGAGATGAAAAGGGGGGGGGGGGGGGGGGGGTGGGGGGGGGGGGGGGGGGGGGGGGGGGGGGGGGGGGGGGGGGGGGGGGGGGGTTGAGACAACCTATGTTGATACAAGGTGTAAGTGGAATACAGAAATTGATTGTAAAAGGTATGTTGAAGAGCTGTGAGTTAGTGTTGCTACAACTACAAATCAATTCCAGTTAGTGCAGCGAAGTAGTTACTACTGAGCCAAGTCCATGTTGTAATTCCAGATGAATTGACTCTTGCTTAAACTTTGATTGAGATCAAAACTGCAAAACCCAAGCTTGTTACAACTGCTGCTACAACAGTTACATCTGTTAGACCAAGGGCTAAGGGAATTATATTTCATGATCAGGAAGAACACGTACCTGCATCTACAAAAACATTTTCTCATCACATATCAACAACTCCACAAGTAAAAGAAAAAAGGCAAAGGAAAAATGGTAGAGCCTGAAGTACCTTTGAAGAAGAAAGATCAAGTTGCTCTTGATGAAGAAATGGCTAGAAATCTTGAAGCTCAGCTGCAAGCTAAACTTTCTGAAGAAGAGTGGCTTGCAAGGAAAAAGGAAGAAGAAGCCAACATAGCTTTGATCGAATCATGAGATAACACACAAGCTATAATGGAGGCAAACTTTGAATTAGTTCAGAGGCTACAAGCAGAAGAATAAGGAGAAATAACCATTGAAGAAAGATCAAGATTGTTTGTAGAGCTCATGAACAGAAGAAAAAAACACTTTGCAAAGCTTAGAGCGGAAGAGATAAGAAGAAAGCCACCTACCAAAGCTCAAAATAGAAATCAAATGTCCACCTATTTGAAAAATATGGCTGGATTCAAACATAGTTAGTTAAAGAGCAAAAGCTATGATGAAATCTAAAAGTTGTTTGATAAGGAGATGAAAAGAGTAAATACTTTTGTAGACATGAATTCAGAAGTATTGAAAGGTAGTGAGACAAGAACAGAGGAAAGTTCTAAAAGAGCAAGGGATGAACTTGAGTTTGATAAGTCAAAGAAGTAGAAGATAGATGAGCATGTAGAAGCTGAAAAAGATAATGATCTAAAGGAGGAAGAAATGAAAAAGCATATGGAGAAATGTTCAAGAGATGATGAGGGAAATAAGCAATGATGCTATAACCTCTAGCCACAAAAACCTTCCAATGATTGTTGAGATAAAAGATTGTTAAAGAAAAGGACAAAAAGGGATCTATCACTTATAGGAAGCTTGATGGAAGTTAGAAAAAGAAATTCATTCAATGATTGAGGATGCTTCAGGTATGGACATAGAAGACTTAGGAAACTCTTTTGAAGTTGGTCAAGTAGAAAGATGGAATAAATATGGTGCCTTGATGAATATAAAGAGTGTACTGGGGAGATTGAAAGTAAACGTTTGAACCTGACATTAAAAGTGATGTAACTGAGGGAGAAATCTACAATGGTACTAAGTGACAGTCTTGGAATCCCCCCCTGCTGTTTGATAACTGATAAGTGCACATTAGTAAGGTTTAGAAATCTACATATCTTATGTTAGTATGAGAAAATGATATCCCCTTACACACATATACAAAAAAAAAATTCTCAAACATGTATGAACAAGAAGTATCAAGTCTGATCTTGGAATGATATGTTGTTATCAACTACTCAAGCTCTGACAAAGCTAGGAAAAGGGTCAATGAAGTGGTTGAATGCATCCCGGTGATGGTGAAGACTTTTAATGAAACTTGAAGAATCGAAGATAAACAACAAGTTTAGGGAGGTTTGTTGGTTTAAACAGACTTTAAATGATTTTTAGAGTTTACTACTACTCAGTATATATTAGTGCTGTCATGCATAACTAAGTGACGATGGTAAATACTAATTGAAAAATAAGTCTAAGTAGGTAGTACAGGTATTATAAAGCTTACTACTACTAGTTACTACTGTTACTAAATAGTACGTTAAGAATAAAGTTACTGGCTGCTAGTAGAAGTTAAACTGCTCAGAGATGAAGACTGAAGATTAGAATTAAGTATAGTATCTAGCTAGAACTTAAAGTTAGTACTGCTAGTGTATGTTAGTACTGCTAGAGTAAACTTCTAAGTAGTTAATGCTACATGTACTCAATTATAACTGGTAGAAGGATTAATGCTGTCAGAGATGAGATCAAAGACATATCAAAGAAGAGATAAAGGTTAATTGAAGAACAAAAATACTTATGAAGATAAGTATCAATTATTTGTAAAGAAGATATATATAAACTTATTGTAAGAGATTATGTTTACTTATAGAAAAGATCATAATCACATGAGCGGTTTATGTAAGCCACATAAGGGATCCTTAGTTGTATAAAAGGAACCTTACGGCATAGATATAGATATTAGTTTTCATATTAGTATTCATAGTTTGCATACCAATCATAGTTAGTATCCATAGCTATTTTGTAATTCAAAATAGTAACCAAAATAATTGAAAGGTGTTTATAAAGATCTTTGATTATACTGTTTCATTGTATCTTGCTTATTTTCCAAACTAGATTATGCATAGCTTGTGATATTCTCAATCTTAGTTTCTACTATAGTTGTCTTGGATCTATCCAATATAACTAAGCTTTAACAAGCTAAGTAAGATCTGTCAAGAAGGGATCAACATTGTTTAGGACAAATTTAAGTTGTTTGTAATGTATTTTACTTATTCTGGCAAAAACATGTCAGTAGCATGAGAGGTTATACACACTTGGTCCTTGATGTGAAAACAAGGTTTGCCCGTTTGATCCCTATATAACAGTGATTTTTGTTTGTTACATCTATTACTATGTTCCATAGTTGACATTTAAATGTCAGTATTAAATAACATTTGCATCTAGATAATCACTTAATGGCCAGAGAAGTAAAAGCCATGCTTTAGTCGCTTAAATTGGCAGGTAAAAGGGTAAGTATTTGGCAAGAAAATGAAGAATTGTTGTTTTTATTACACATTAGTCCCTGAAACCCAATTACACCATTGGACCATCAAACCCAGATTCACCATTAGACCCTCAAACCTAAGTATTTAAATTGATACCAGACTTAACAATTGAACGCACTGTATTTTGCCCTCTAATTCTCACACACCAAAATTAATACCTCAAAACAAGGTGGCAGCAAGTGATAATGGTAAGTTTGTGGTTGATGAAAGTCTGAAGGGTAAGTCTATGATGCCTGTTGATGAAGACAGGTATGGTAAGAAAGTTACACCTTTGGTTGAAGCAATCATGGTAATGATAGGCAAGCTTTATCAACAGAAAAAGCTAACATTATATAAGGGTAAGTCTATGATGCCCTGTAGAGGATGACATGGATTGGTACACTAATGAAATGAGGGAATGGGCAGAAAAGATTATTGAAGGATTCACAAAAATATGTTCAAATGTTGTAGAAAATGTTGTGTTGGGTACAAATGAATGATGTTGGTGTTTGGTTTCTAAGTTGGTGTTTGTTCTCTAAGTTGGTGTATGTTTTTGAAGTTTGATGTTTAAGTTTTAGCTTTTAGACCACTAGATCTTGTTATGGCATGTGTATTTCGAATGTTAAATCTCTTATGAATTCATTTGCACTAATGTTGTGCGATATCGCTAAAAGCATAGTCAAAGCATACATAAAAAAGGTTTGTGGACTCTTGAACTAAAACCGTAACAGGCTGTCATTGATAAGTCATACTCTTGACAAGTTAGCAATTATTTACAAGAATTCGAACAAAGCTATTTGACTTACTAAACATGCCAAAGTAAACAAATCCTCTTTGAAACATTCAGAACAGAGCATTCAAACTATGAAGACCCACCATCCTTGTAGAATACTTTAATCATATTTTTCTTTGTAATGTTAAGATAATGATGAATTAATTGCTTAGTAGAGTAGACACAAACAGAGGTGTCAGTAGGGTCGGGTTGACTCGTCCCAAACCCGAAAACCCGATAGTGTTATCGGGTCGGGTTCGGATAAATTAAATAATGCTATCGGGTTATCGGGTCAACTCGATAAGACCCGAAAATCAATTTTCTAGTTTTTAAGTAATACTTTTTAGTTCTTGCTGTGTTTTTTCTTATAGTTCTTGCTACGTTTTTTCTGTGATGACTTAGTCTTTATATGTCAGTGGTAATTTATGGTTCAGGTGTACTACTCGATGTTTGGCACTACTTTTAATCTTTATATGTTAGTGGTGATTTAGTAAATTTGCAGGTCTGTTCCAAATGGTTATTCTTACAGTTTTTGTTGTGTTTGTTTCTGTGATGGCATATTGTGAGTGTTTAGGTCTGCTGAAATATCTATAGTATGTTCGGTAAGGTCTGCTATAAACATATACGTCATTATTTCATGGGGTTTGATTCCAGGCCATGTTTGTTAAAAATGGCCCTATGCCCAAAAAAAAGACCAATAATACTTGCTGAAAGATTTACACTTTTCGTTGTTTTATTTGACTAAAGTTTGACTAATAGTCAAGTTAACCATTGTTTATTTGGTTTTGTAATCCATGTTTTGCTATTGGATTTGCTAGTGCAGCACATATTTTGCATTTGTAATCCATACTTTGTAATCATATGTTTTGTTTTGCTATTGCATTTTCTTTGAAGCACAAGTTTTGCTACTGATTCTACAATGGTCCATTTAGTGGCTGCATTTAGGAGTATCTACACTGATTATTAAATGGTCCATTTAGTCAAGTAGCTTGTCATGGTCTTTTTTGGTATATCTTGTCCTACCATAATAGTGTCTGCATTAATAAATTTTGCTACATTTAATGTAATTTGCTTGTATTTACTTATGAGTTGATATAACGTAATTGGGTTATATTTAGTTGCTTGTTTCCTAACAGTAGTAAGTTACTACTAGTAACACAAAGGCTTGTATCAACTATTAAGTAGCCATTACCTTGTATGTTTGATCAATGTAACATTTGGTAATCTAGTATATGCTCATTTATAGCGTCACCCGATAACCCAAATCACCCGACCTGATAAGACCTGACCCGACTACCACCCAAACCCGATAACATAATTCCTTATTAGGGGTTGGGTTTCAGGTGAGTTTTTAAAAAACAAAACCCGACCTGACCTGACATGACCTAATAACCTGATAACCCAACCCGATAACACCCCTAGACACAAACATTATAAAGTATTGATGAGGTGTCATTTTATATACTTTTTTAGGG
Source organism: Tanacetum coccineum (assembly GCA_026074375.1). Lineage (NCBI taxonomy): Eukaryota > Viridiplantae > Streptophyta > Magnoliopsida > Asterales > Asteraceae > Tanacetum > Tanacetum coccineum. The sequence continues at coordinate 19,790 of BQNB010055815.1, forward strand.
CCATTAAACCTCCTAAATCATGCAAATACGCCCAAATATTGTACTTAATCATTTCTTTTTGATGTTTTAGCAATCGGGAAGCATTTGGAGGAAAAGCACTTGACTTGGGCTCGATCCGAGAAGAAACTGAACAAAAACACAACTTTTCAAGCTTGCGACTTCTATTCTGACGCCTTCACCAAAAGTGCCCAGAAAGTGAAGTTTTTAATTAAAAGTGTGACTTCTTAGGTCGTGGACATGGCGTCAGAAATTTACCTTGACACCGTTAGGATCGAAGAGAGACGACGTCACCACGTTTAGTGATGGCGTCACAGTAGCCAACAAGAAGAACCCTTTGGAAGATTCGGTGGGCTGACGATGTCAGGCCGTCAGAACCCAAAGTTTATATGTACAAACCTATATTTTTCATATTTTCATGTGGAAACTTGGGATAATCTTTGTAGCTGATACTATAATCGATTTTTAGGGTTTTATAACCCTTTGTGTACTCATTGTTACTCCATGTTTAATTGAAGTGAAGTTCCTTTACCATTTTAATCATTAAATATATCTATATGTTATTTAATTAATTGTTCTTCGGTTTCAATTAACATGATTGGCTAAATTTAATATGTATTTGCTTATGATTGCATGAAACTTAGTTTGTAATCTCTTTTATTATTACTTCTTGTTCGTGGTGTGTGCGTTAGGCATTAGAAAACTAGCTATTTGATCTTCATATCATAGCAAAGACGTCTAGTGAAACGTGATTAGGTTAAGAGGATACATACATTCTGGATCTTCATATCTAGTTTTCCATAAGGGTGGATTCCTAGTTAGGTATTTAGTGCGCGTGAATTTACTATTAGACGTGAGCGGTGTCTGCTGGTAACCACCGTCTAGGTTGTCACGTAGATAGCGGACTTGACCAACCCGCAACTGTATTAGGAGAATACTTATACATAACACTAATGAGGGTGACGGGCAATAGGATTAGAAAGAGCAACTAGGGAGTAGTGCATGATTAGGTGAACACGTTTGTTTAACCATATGAGTTTCTTACAATTTACTTTTCTGCATAATTAGGATTAGTTTAATTAGTAGTTTAATCAACCCACTCTTTAAAACCCAAGATTTTTACTTGCTTTCAATAAGATATAAAAATTAAAAAAATAGTATTCCCTCAATCCTTAGACCTGAGTAACATACAATTCAAGCCTACCTAAACTATTCCCCTAGAGAATAATAATAACCCCCCCCCTCCTCGAGTCTTGCCTATACTACACTACAATGGTTAGGTACTCTGCCTAGGAGGGTTGTAAAACCTTTGCGTTTGCAAAACTTCGCATCAAGTTTTTGGCGCCGCTGCCGAGGAATAGTCTAGGTTTCAGATTCTATCTAGCTTAGGTCTACTCACTAGATTCCTATCAAGTGAGATTTTTTTTTTCTTTTTAGGTTAGTTTTCTTTTAGTCTATATTTTCTTTGTTTATTTGTTTCGTAATTTCCATTTTATTATTCCATTCTTCATTATAGACAACGCGAATCCACTTGTCAATTCTCTAGATTGTGAACCTTCTTGCTTAGAAAGAGAGCCCAAATTTGTTAGGTTGTTTAGGGAGGAAGATTTAGAAGAATAAGTTGAGGAATGGATAGAGGAGGAAGAAGAAGAGGACAATTTAGAATACTTTAACACCTTCCCTACTAGAGAAGAGTTAGAATATCAAGAATATCTTTTGAAAAATCCTTGACCTTCTTGGATTAGTGCTAAGATTAGAAACGGAAATTTAAACAATATAAAAATCCCATGCATGATATGTTATTTCCTTAAGGAGAAAATGTACATCAACCTAGAACCCTCGATTAATATAATGTCTAGGTTCTACTACTATTGAATTACGAATGACGGATTAGAATTAAGAAAGAAATCGTCAAACCCTAATAAGACTTGCAACTTTATTAGAAGAGTTAGAGGTATAAAGATCTTCGTGGGTAATTTTACTTATGAATGCAATTTTATGTTTCTAGAAGATGTTAGTAGTGTCATAGACCATTATCCAGGCGGGATGATGTTAAGAAAGTCGTTTGTAAAACAGTCTAAGCTTATTTATGATAAAGACGAAGAAACTGTTATGTTTGAGAAAAATGATGAAAGAGTAACATTTAAGACGCCTTATAAGATGGAAAGATTTAAAGATATAGAAGATTTAAATACCGATAACATACCACCCTTCTTTGTAACAAGTAAAGGGGACGAGGAGAAAAGAGAAGGTTATGTTAGTAGGAAAAGAATGGCTCCTTAAGGTTATGTTAGTAGGTTATTTCCTTAAGGAGAAAATGTACATCAACCTAGAATCCTCGATCAATATAATGTCTAGGCTCTACTACTATTGAATTACGAATGAGGGATTAGAATTAAGAAAGAAATCGTCAAACCCTAATAAGACTTGCAACTTTAATGGAAAAGTTAGAGGTATAAAGATCTTCGTGGGTAATTTTACTTATGAATGCATTTTTATGTTTCTAGAAGATGTTAGTAGTGTCATAGACCATTATCTAGGCGGGATGATTTTAGGAAAGTCGTTTGTAAAACAGTCTAAGCTTATTTATGATAAAGACGAAGAAACTGTTATGTTTGAGAAAAATGATGAAATAGTAACATTTAAGACGCCTCATAAGATGGAAAGATTTAAAGATATAGAAGATTTAAATACCGATAACATACCACCCTTCTTTATAACAAGTAAAGGGGATGAGGAGAAAGGAGAAGGTTATGTTAGTAGGAAAAGAATGGCTCATTATTCAAAATGTTTGAAACTAGGACCTGAGTATATGCGTGATGAAAGAGTGATCAAAACAATTAAATTTCTCAATGGAAGAGGAAGTAGTGTGAGATTAGAAAGAGTCACGTAAAGAGTATGACTCTGAGTCTAGCTAGATGTAAGACTAATATCATTCACATAACAAGATGAAAATAAATACTTCTTGGCGTGAACGTCTTTTTAACCAACATACTCACACTTAGACATCACTTGAAAGTTAACAATCTTCCTCAACATAGGCCTTGGGACTTGATCTACTTGTAATCATGTTCTTGATATTCTTTGAGGAAGTTCTTGTTTATCAGAGCTTGCGGAAGTGTATCTTTGAAATTCAGAGTTATCTTCAAGTCTTGATTAACTTCGTTGAATGTATCCTTGAACTTTGAGTATGTGCATGTGGTCTTGACTGAGACTCAGCTGAAATGTGATAGTTACGCCATCGACTAGTCCTGCATGTTTAAGTTAGTGATAAACAACAGATATTGACGAATATGTCTTTGTCATTTCGTCAATTTTAGGTTGCGATAACCACCGGTTCCCCCCTTTTATAGTATAAATAATGTACATGTGATCAGGTAGATTCAAAGAATCTCCTTGACAGGGTTTCTAGCTCAAAGTGTTTGATTCTCTAACGCATAAGCATCAGATTCACCGTACTTGCTAGTTCTCATTACAGGAATGTCTCAAAGCAAGCAGCACGATAAGAGAGAATCAGTTAGTTATTGTCTTACTGATAAAGTTGTCAATTCATTCCCTGGATCAAGATTGATATCTAGTTGTCACAAGCTTGATTCATATAGAATCTCGTAAGTCACCTACCGCAGTGTTGTTTGATGCTGACATTGGCAGGATTTCCATTCGTCACTGTGAATACTAAAGAGTATCACTCTGAATGTTCTGGCAAAGATGCAAGGATAATACGTAAGACTCTTGTACAACTTTGTATTCTTAATGATGAACAACAATTGTATTTGGAATTTGTGTCCTAATGAGATTTTTTGATTAATCTCGTTGGCTCTAGACTCTATAAGTATACTTTTGTTATTTAGTGATCGGAGGCTGAGCGGACTGCCGCCTTTTCAATATCAACGATCTCGGAGTGAGAAAGCCGATAGAAACATGTTGATCTTCGTGAGTAATGAAACAAACTTCTTTTGAGAGAAGCCTCAGTAGCTGGGAGGGTTGTGTCTAGCATCACTGGGTCCATGATTACTTGTCTTTAATATCATAATCATCATAGTAATTACTGATAGATTATGCATTGACCTGGTATCTGCCTAAAAGTGTGTGAAGGGCTTCTTTATTTACACCCTTTATCCATACAGTTCTCTTTTATTCTTCTACCCCTTCAATGTTAAACCAACACATCCTCATTATCACCATGCTGGGATTCTTCCGGTGATAACTCATGCCTTAGATAACATTCTTCCCTTTCTTACTTTACTCCTTTTTTATATCATTTCTAAGGACTTCTAATCTATCTATTGGAGTGTCCCTGGGTAGATCCCTCCGGTTCTAGCTGGATCATGGAACAGAATACCTATCCTTAACCGCCTTTCAGTCGGTCGATCATTGGGTATTACCATCGTAGCCATAAAACCATTTTAAAAATTAGTCAACGTGTTTTAGAAATCATTTGTTACACATTGAAAGTTTTTAGATTCACCAAAATCTCCCTCTACACATATGCACCATATTATGAAAGAGTTTTGCACATGCGAGGTTGGGAACGCACTTATATCCAAAAGATCTTATACGAATTAAGCCGTGTTGATCACATTTTAATCACTATTCTCCCCCTCAAAAATTGCATATGTGATTGTAATTTTTGATTTAACAAGTGAATTAAAATACAAGTTAATGTATGTTGATCCATTTGTAGAATGAACGAGCATGGGGAAAATAATGTTGCATGTCAAATGAACCACTTGTTAGTTAATTTTAATATTTATGCTCCCCCTCAAAAATGGATTAGAGTGGAACTTGAAGTGGGAGTTTGTTGAGCACACAATTTTGAAATATTTTGAATATGTCTTTTGAAAATATCTTGAGAAAATTATGCTCAACAGGAAAGTGATTTTTAATTTATCTTATGAAATATCATTTCCTTAGTACTTCTCTTGAGCATTCAAAAGTGACTTTACTCAAGACCGAGAAGATATGAACTTCCCGTTGTTGAGGAATAATGTACATAAGTGAACATTTTCCTTTCTTTGGAGTCCGAGTCCTAAGCTGACATTTACTTAGAATTCGTATGTTTTGAGTAGACTTTTGAAAAGTTTTTGATAAGAATGCTCAAAAACAAGAAGATTTCTCTTCTGCTGAAGATAAAGCGCACTGAAGCGTACACTTTTCTTTCCTTTAAAACCGAGTTCTGATCAGAAGTAATCAGAAGTCATAGAAAATTTAAAGAAGACATGTTTTAAAACATTTTAGAAACTCTCGTTTGAACTTTATTTACATTCCTGTGTCATTTTTAAACGACATTCATAGGGACGTAAATATTATCAATTTCCGAGAGACATGTCAAAGAAGAATATTTTTGGTATTTTTGAAATTTTTTGATTTTGTATTTTGCTTTTATAGGTTTTATAATTTTGTATTTGCTTTTATAATAAATATATACAAAGTATTAGTGTGATTTTGCAAGACATTCAAGCTCCTATGGAAACAAACTTCGCATACCAAGGCGACGAACAAAATAGTTAAACCGGTCCACTGGAAGGGCTTTGATGAAAATGTCGACAAATTGGTAATCAGTCTTGACAAAATACAGTTCAATCGTACCCTTTTCTACGTGTTCCTTAATGAAATGATAGCGGACTACGATGTGTTTGGTTTCGGAGTGTTGGAACGGGTTGCAGGATATGGCTATGGCTGACTTTTAATCCCAATAGATAGAAACATTGTTAAAGTGAAAGACATAATCCTTTAATTATGTCCGCATCCAAAGAACACCGCAAGCGGATAGAGACATATCTTCTGATTTTGCGGTTGACAATGCTGTACAGTCTTGCTTTTTTGAGGACCAGCTCACCAACTTTTCGCCTAAGAATTGAGTTCCGCCGGAAGTACTCTTGAAGGAGTCCTGACATCCCGCATGATCTGCATCTGAGAATCCAGTCAGTTCAAAACCAGAATCTTTCGTATACCAGAGACCCATATTAACGGTTCCTTAGAGATAACGAAAGATCCTTTTAACCTCCTTGAGGTGCTTCTTGGTTGGCTGAGCCTGGTATCGAGCACATAAACAATTATCATGTACAATGTCCGGTCTGCTTGACGTAAGATATATCAGGGCACCGATCATGCTTCAATATTTCGTTGCATCGACGAGAGTCCTATTTTTGTCAAGATCAAGCTTGTTTTTAGTCTCTATTGGGGTACCAATAAGATCACAAGTTTCTGTTCTATATTTTTTAAGGATTTATATCACGTAGTTGGACTGGTTTATGAAGATGCCACAGGGGGATTGGTTAACTGGTAAGCAAAGAAAAACATCATTTCCCCCATCATCGACATATGGAAGCGGCTTTTCATGAGGTCAGCAAATAATTAGGTATACATAGGGTTTGTAGAACCAAAGATAATATCATCTACATAGAACTATACCTCTAGGATGTCATCATCGAAGCGTCTTATAAACAGAGTTGGATCAATGGTTCCTTTGGTGAAGTGATTATATAGGAGGAACTTTAACAATTCATCATACCATGTCCTTAGTGCATGCTTTAACCCGTAGAGTGCCTTCTTCAGCTTGTAGACATGGCTTGGATGACCAACATTGATGAAACCTTCAGTTTGACACACGTACACGTCTTCCTTTAACGAACCATGCATGAAAGCCGTTTTTACATCCATTTGGAACATAATGAACGATTGGGTGCAGCGTAAGCCAAAAATATCCTCATAGCTTCCATCTTAGAAACCAGAGCAAAGGATTATTCAAAATCTATTCCTTCCTCTTGACGGTACCCTCTCACAACCAGACGAGTTTTGTTTCTAATGATCGTGTTTTCTTCAACGAGCTTGTTTTTTAATAACTATTTCAGAGTAAGGGGTTTTATGTTGTACAGAAGAGGTACTAACTCTCATACATCAAGCCGTTTGAACTGGAGAAGCTCATCTTGCATTGAATCAATCTATCTAGGGTCGGTTATTGTTTCTTTGACATTACTTGGTTCCAAAGTGCTTACGGATAATGCATAAATGCACATTTCACTATCTGTCCATAGCTGATTTCTTGTCAAAATTGGTCATGATGGTTCTCCTATCACTTGCTCTAGAGGGTTATCCTTAGTCCACTGATAGTCATGTTGGTACGATTGATAGAATGTATGCATGTTCGACAGATCCACATACTGAGATGCTGATTTAGCTGGACTTATGGATGGTGGAGCAAATGGATTGACAAACATATTCTCGGCAAACACTACATTGTTACCATTATCAGCAACTACTTCAGGTTGGAGTTATGCTTGATTATCTTGTTACTGAGAATGATGTGGTGATTGTTGTAGCTCGTCAACATCCTATGAAGTGTTTAGAATTACTAGAGCTTGTGAAGATGAATTTGTTAGTGTCAGGGCAGAGACTACAGTAGTTGTAGATGCAGTTGGAGTCTGAATATTTGGAGTCGCTAGAGCGGCAAGAACAGTTCTAATAGCATTTTATGGTTGACCACCAAGATAATCATCATACATTGCTTCAAACAAGAGATCCAAACATGTTCAGTTAGTTTTTGAGATGTTATTGTTGACGAAGCATAAGTAAGATTAAGCCCTAAACTTATTTGTCCGGAAGTCATTCCTTGAAGCTCGGGTTTTGGACTGCGTTGTTCGAATGCCATTTTTGAAATCTCATCAAATGTTACATTCATCGTCTCTATGATCTTCTTTGTCCTTCGGTTGTATACTCTGTAAGCACAGGAATTAGCAGAATAACCAATGAAAAAGCCTATATCACCTTTTTCACCAAGCTTCCTAATGTCCTCACAGTCATTCTTGGGATAACATAGAGCCCCGAATACATGTAGAAAGGAGATACTCGGTTTTCTGCCATTAATTAGGGAACAATTCTGAGTGTAGTATGCAGTGGCAATAGCTTCAGCGCATAAGAATAATAGAGCACAAGAAAAAATCAACATTGTTCTAGCAGCTTCCACTAACGTACGATTTATTTGCTCAACAACTCCATTCTGCTGAGGAGTTTTAACTGACGACGTTTGGTGAGAGATGCCAACACTGTCAAAGTAAGCCTTAGGCACTTGATTTGTGAATTATGTTCCCTTTTTTGTTCTTATGATGATGATTGGAGCTTGTATAAGTACTTGTATTTTATTTAGGAAAGTTTTGATCACTTCTGGTGCTTCATCTTTTGATATGAGAAAGTAGACCCAAGTGTAATGAGAGTAGTCATCCACTATCACCAGAACATACCGCTTCCCGTATATACTTTCTACTCTCATTGGCCCACACAACTCCATATGAAGCAGGTGTAGCCTTTGCTTTGAATTTGGAACAAGTTTGGGTTTGTAAGGTGCCATTTTGCCTTTTCCCTGCTCACATGAAGGACAAAGATGCTCTTTCAAATATTTGAATTTTGGAGGACCAGAGATGAGATCGTTTTTAGCAAGTTCATTTATGGTGTTGAAATTGAGGTGGGATAAACGTTGATGCCATAACAAAGACTTGGTTGATGTAGCACGAGCCATGAGACAAATAGGAGATGCAGAGGCCATTTCATGGAGGTTGATGGTGTAAAGGTTTGCAGTGCGATTTCCTTTCAACAGATCAACTCTTTTGAGATTTCTGACGAAGTAGGTGTTTCTTCTGAAAGCGACCTCTATATCTGAATCACAAAACTGTCCAACCGAGAATAAATTGTGTCCCAAGCCCTCAACGAAGTAAAATCGAGCAATCAAAATATTTCCCCATTAAAGATCTCCATAACCTAGAATTGCAGCAACATAATCATTCCCAAAGCGAACAGTACCCATAAACTTCCAGACAAAGTTGATGAGCAACTTCAAATTCCTGATCATGTGCTTAGAGTAACCCGAGTCGACACATCATAAACAAATTTAGATAACCTGCCAAGAAAAGAAGTCAAATTTGGAAACCGTTTGTTTGTAGGTTCCTGATGGTTAGAAGCATTTGCATCATCGCACACACAGGTGTCAGACTTACACTCAGAGTCAGTGGATTCAATTATTTTTCCACAATAGTCAAAAATTCTTCCAGTTGGTGACCACCTAAGGCAAGTTATAGGTTTTTAGGCCTATTTTGGCTTATGTTTCTTATGCTTTTCATTATTTGAAACATTTGCAATTTGGTTATAATCATAAGAATTCATGCCATTCACATAATTAAGCACACATACATCATGATTATCAGTAATCAAACATTGATTACACATAACACAAACAACTTTAGATTTATCATTCCGAATAGCAAACTTAATGTTATTACATTCAGATGACATATGTGTCTGATTCTTAGAAAGCAATAAATTCCTAGGGTGTTCTTCTACTTCAGTTCCTTTATTCTTGATGCAACTACTCTTAGATGTAGAGGGGACCCTATCATTCTTTGTATTACTCCTAGGATGTGATCTTCTGGTGTTAGCAGTATTGTCTACTCCTGTAGAAGATAAATCATTTGAGTTACAATTCACATCTTTCTTAGTGATGACATGAGGTTGTGAAACAGTGGTCGGTTTTGTCATAATGCTTGCTTTAATTGGTTTGTTAGGCACAAAGTTGTCTTTTTTAGAATTCTTAAGAGGGTTAATCCTAAACTTTCCTGGGACAGTCACATTATTGTTCTTCAAAACTTTTGATTTTTGTGTTTTTGGTACCGAGTGTGTAGTGACTGGTTTTGTCAAATCAATTGTCTCACCAACCTTAGAAAGAGACCGAGTTTTTGAAGAGTTTTGTTGTTTAGATTGAAACTCGATCGGCTATCGAACAATTGATTGGTTTCTGAAAGGTTGCAAAGGAGGTTTCCCCAAGATTGATGGTTTTGCAAACTTAGTATTCACACTCGTACCTTTGACTGTGTTATTTTGTTTAAAACACTTATTGTGTAACTTTTCTCTTAACATAGAGTTTTCATATATCGTATCATTAAGTTTTTCTTGCAAAGAGTTAGTTTTGATTTTTGTTTGAGCTCGTATCTATTTGATAGAATCAAATAGGTTCTAGTAAATAGCCTTAAGATGTTCACTCTCTTTTTCTAAGGACATACCGAATCTCTATATATAGGACACAGCTTTTACATTCAAGTTTTCTAAGACAAAGGTAAACGTTATCTAATTCACATTGAGTTTTCATTACTCTAAACCCTTGAGATCTACCCAAGGAGCTGCAACCGTTCGATTTTGATGTGCATGTTGGTCTGTAAGCTTTATCGTACGAAATCTTGTCATGTTTGTATTCCTCGCATTTTTTGTACCAATCATTCCAAAGTTTAGCATATTCATTTTCCATTTTAATGATACAAGTTTCAAATTTTTCTTTCGTATGTTCAAGCTAAGTTTGGAGATCGGATGTATTTACAACAGAAGGACTTTGCAAAATAGACATAATATCTTGACTGACAACTGCTCTCAAAAGACATTCATTTTCTTTTTCCAAAGCCGTGATCTTATCAAGAGGTTCATCAGCTTCTTTTGCAAGAGATTTTAAGTCTCGAATAAATTTAGTTGCTTCTTTCAAAAAATGTATATCAAAATGTATTAATCTTACGTTAACTTGGTTAACAATAGGAGCAATTTAATCCTTTAAAATCTTGTGAACCTCTTGATGAACAAGAGACGACCAATTGTTTCCATTTAATGACATTCTTGATTTTACAACCCGTTAAAGAGTCACAATGGTGTCTTTTACCTCATTTAAAAACTTTCATGCAACACTTGGAGAATTATCATCCAAAAAATCATCATCAGGTATTCAAATTAGTTTGGAAATTATGTTTGAAACATTGGCTGCTTTGAAAGTATTTCAAAAATACACCTCTTCTCGTGAATTGGCCTTTTGAGAAACAAAAACCTTAGTAAGTTTATTTATCTTTGCATAATTTTCCGGTCTTATTTCTTTGTTTAGTTGTTTCATTTTTAAACAACTCTTTTGAGCAAGTTGCAGTGTTTTCTCCGAATCATACACATTAGGAGGATCATGCTTATCAAGTAACACTTTGCCATTATACAAACTCTGTTGTTTCTGTTGAGCTTGCTTAAGATAGAAGGGATTTTGATATCCTAAATCCATTTTCTGTTTGATGTGGTAAAACGAGTCTGGCTTAGGTGAAAGCATATGCATTGTTTGAATCGATTGACCCGTTTTAACTAAAATATTATCTAATTCCTTAATCTTCTTTTTAGATTGAATTAGTTTATCAAGAGCTCGTCTTCGTGTGTTTAGAAATCAATTTTCAAATTTTCCCTTTCTTGTTCAAGATAGGAAACAGTTGATTTTTCTTTTGAAAGCTAGTTATTTAGATTTGCAATTTCCTCATTCAAAGTCGTTATTGTTTTAGCAGAACTTAAGTGAAGAGCATTTATCTTTTTAGTAAGACATTGTTCTTGATAAACATACTTTTTATAACCATTTTCAAGTTCTTTAAATTTTCTTGATTGAATTCAAAAAACATTTCTTGTCCTTTATATCCTTTAAGCTCAGTGGTCAAATCGGCATTCGCTTCTTTTATTTTGAGATTGATCGTGTTGGCTTTCTTAACTTTAGTTTCCAAATTATTATATAATGACTCAAAATAAGCATGTGTTTCCTCAACAGTAGCAGGATGTTGTTCTAATGTTCCTCCATTATGTTTCACACTTGATTCTACAAACATAACATTACTGTTATTTTATTGAACCAGATGTGGCTCAGTATCGGGCTTGAGTATCTCAGTATACTGCTCCTTTTGAGTAAACATATTGAATATCTCATTATCATAACAATTTTTATAATGGTGTACCTCATCTGATCCATCTAAATCATAGACAGGAGCTTTGTCAGTCTGAATATCCGATGTCGATGCTTGCTGCAAATTAGCCATTAAGATGAAGTTTGCCTTGACTTCCTCAATCTCATCAATATCACCTGCAGCAGCCATCAGATCAAATTCCTCATCTTAGAGTCGTATCCCTACTTCTTCCTTTTGAGCAATTAGTAACTGAGTCTGAAGATAAGCAACATCCCTTCTCCTTGGTATAACGGTGCAGTTCCTAGCATAATGACCCAATCCTCTGTAGTTGTAACACCTTATTTGATTACCATTGTTCCCATTACCATTACCCTCAGCCTGTGCTGCTATAACATTACCATTCCCATTCTTATTAGCATTCTAATTTTCAATCCCCATAACAATAATAAGCCCATTCTAATTCCCAACATTCTGAATACCTGGATTATGAACTGTATTCTGAACTACCTAATTCCTTGCAATCTGCCCTGCATTGTACCCAATCTTATTTCCTGCATTCTGCCCAACATACTGTCTAAATTGATTGTCACTATTTCCCTAACCATTTGTATATGTCTGTCTTGATCCATATTCATACCCGGTCATGCAATCTGCCTGTTACGTGAGTTTGATGAAATTCTATGGAGTCTGTTTGTTAGTATAGAGTAGTTTAGTTTGAATGCCTTAGCGATAAGTACAAGTGCCATGTTTATTGCAGTTGTGGGATCTGTGATTTCATCAGGGTTTTGCATTGGTTGTTGCATGAAGTTTGTGTCGAATGTAGGTTGTGGGACATAGTTGTTATTGGGTGATGGATGTTTCATGTAGGTAATTTGTGATGGGTGATCTAGGTGAAACACTTAATAATTGTAAGGATTCTGAGAATTTTCCATTAATGCCAAAGGATCATGAGTTCTTGCAAGTCGTTATTGCCTGATTCAAGAAATCATACAACTGACTGTAATCCACCTCATATATATTCTTCGTTTGGTGGATAGTAGTGACATGACGTTTTCATGCTGGCTGGAGATGATTTAGAAACTTGAGATTGATGGCAATATTTCCTGGAAAGTGTTTGCTTTTGGAGAAATCATTCATTATCTTTGCGAAATGATGGTAGTAAGATTCATTTGATTCCCCTTCAGTAGAGTTAAACTTTTTCTACTCATTGAATAGATTTGCCTTTTTCTCCTGAGCCCTAATGTCAGAACCTTTCATCATCTGTTCAACACGTAACCAAATTTCATGAGCAATGTCACAACTATCTACTGCAGCATAGATGTCTTCTAGATGACCCATGAGGATAGTCTGAACTATCAGATCATCGACTTCCATTTGCTTTGCTTTTTTCTCAGTGAGTTTATCGTCTGTTTTCTCATGATTAGATTTAGCTATAGGAGGTATACGATTTGGATCACTGGGCTCTACAGTCATTCGTCATACATACGAAACGTGAAGAATGGAATTCACAAGTAATTTCTTGTTTGGTTTACTTTTTGCATAACGGGGAAAACGACTAGACCATGGAATGTAGTTGTCCTTGTTGAGCATAGGATGACGGTTTTTGAAACCAGCAGCATAAATGTCTTGTTGAGTCGACTTTGCAAATTTTTTTTGTGGAATGATATTATAGGATCGTTTCAATGATTAGTTAGAGTTGTGTAATTGTGATCTTGTTTTAAATGTTTTTGAGTTATGTTTTTGTTGCAATTTAAGTGTTTGATATTAGTTTTGAGTTCAAAAACAAAATCTGATCAAATCGCATGATTAGTCAGTCAAATCGCCTGAAAAATTAGTCAAATCACTTGATGACTAAGAGTCAAATCACTTGATAAGATGTTACCAAACCGCGGGATTTACTGAGTCAAATCGCCTGAAGATTGAGCTAAACCGCTTGATTAACTTAGTTAAATTGCCTATTATGTTAGCTCAAATCGGTTGAAATTGTGACTCAAATCGCTTGAAATTGTGAGTTAAATCGCTTGAAATTGTGACTCAAACCGCTTGAAATTGTGACTTAAATCGCTTGAAATTGTGACTCAAATTGCTTGAAATTATAACTCAAATCGCTGGAATGACTCAAACAAATCTCTGGAAAAGTAAGCTCAAACCGCTTGAACAACATGTCAAATCGATAAAACTTTCTGTCAAATCGCTAGAACTTTTTGTCAAATCACCAGATTATCCAGTCAAACCACCTGATGACGAAACAGTACACACGAGACCAAACACCAAAAAACACCTAAAATCCATAATTTTTAACGTTTTTACCTGATTTTTTTTGCAAAACTAAGTATATGTAAGCTATATCTAACATAAAAACCATAACTTTATGATGTGTTTCAAAAGCTTTAAATTTATAATGACTGAAAATACCAAATTTATTATAGGGAAACACACGGGTAAAAGTATAACCCACCTATGTAGTATAATCTTTTTTGGTAAGACCAGGTCATCCACAAGGATTTGAGTAGAGTTCAAATAATCAAAAAGAAAATAGACTTTAGCAATTTTGAAAATAACTTTTGTTTTACTCAGTGATAATAAAGTTGACTACTCGGATAGTTGAAAATAATTTATAAGTAGTGGTAATGATTTAGACCTCCAAGATGGAACTTTAACTTATAAAAAGGATTTCTCGTCAGAAAACGTTTTCACAAATTAAATTAATTAACTTAACACTTATATTTAGTTGACTAAACCAAATGTGTCACTCAAATGATCCAGTTACTTATTATATCAAAGCTTATTTTGTTTATTAATTTACGAAAGTGGATTTCTCGACACAGACGATAAGGATCATAGACAAATCTTCAAAACCATATAGATCATAACAGGTCTTTCGACCTATATTGATATGATTATATAATCTAAGTTGATAAGCAAAGCCGACAAGATAAGATATAATAGGGTTGCAATATAAGCTTGAGATTAATGAGATCACGATCATACCAAACACTTATTCATTATCATAACTTCACCGGGTAGTCATGAGAGAATTAGCTTCTCATGGCTATGTAGTTCATAACATAACTTGATTTAATAAGAAACTTCATTATTTCAATAAACTAAGATAATATTCTTCTTCGTTCTTGGTTGTTTGATCTTGAATCTTCAAAAGGTATGGTGTTTATGACTTTGGGAAAGGTTAGGAAGGTTTAGAACATCATAAGGGAGAAAGGATTGTGTGTGAGATAAGAGAAGTGTGTAAGAATGAGTTGATGAAATGTGTGATAATTTTGGCTCTATTATAGGTTGAATTTCAGGTAGAAGTGTGGCGCACAAAGTAAATTGTGCGGCGCACTTTGTGTGTTAATGCACCAGTATTAAATGACTTCATTTATTTTCATAGCCAGATGGGAAGTGCGGCGCACAATCTTTAAAGTGTGGCTTACTTAGGGAGTTAATGCATTATTTGACTGAGCCTTTAATTCTTTTGACTTTGAGGAGAAGTGCGGCGCACAATTGCACTTTTTAGCTTGAGACTTTATCTTTTCTTGTATCTTGCTTTCTGAAGTGTATAAGTACTTGATCTTTGCTTTGTTTAAGCTCAGGATGTCTTCAAGTGAACCTGCAAGTATTTCATGCTATTAAGTATCGAACCTTCACGAGAAATGATAAAATATATATAAATAACGCCACCAAAAACATGTATTATTTAGGCGTTATCAAATCCCTCCACACTTAGCTATTGCTTGCCCTCAAGCAATCAAAGCAAGAAAATAAGATCATTTATCATGACGTGGAGAAAATTTAGATTTTACTAG
This sequence comes from Tanacetum coccineum, assembly GCA_026074375.1. Taxonomy (NCBI): domain Eukaryota; kingdom Viridiplantae; phylum Streptophyta; class Magnoliopsida; order Asterales; family Asteraceae; genus Tanacetum; species Tanacetum coccineum. The sequence continues at coordinate 35,322 of BQNB010055815.1, forward strand.
AGTTTGCATATTAAGGTAACTTTTCAGGCATAGAAACATAACATAGCACCTCATAAGGGAATGTGTTTGATTTTGTAATTCACTTGAGCCACTCAGATAGGGTTTATATTTTTGTGAAGACACTTAATTTGCACAGACATAATCTAGACAACTACTATATGCTTGTACTTGACACATAAACATGACCGAAGGGCGGAACTTGATATTGATAATAGCATATACAAATCTTCATGTGCCAGAACTTAAGCCTTTATTTCTTTGAACTACTATATATTTTTTTTACCAAATAACTAAGGCTTGGCACATAACTTTTTCTTTCAACTTTGACTTCTTCATTTAGGTACTTTAGCAACTTAGCACTAAAGGGAGTGCTTACAAGAATAGGAACTTGCAGGGTAACATATGATTAATCAGGCTTCGGTCTAGTAAATGATAATCAAGCATAAGTTCTAGAGCTTCTAAATTACCAGCTCAAACAAATATAATTATCAACCAATACCACTGTTCCAGAAAAGGCAACAAATTACAAATACACAGCCGTAACAATGGATGAGACACTTGCAATTGCATTCAAACCTTAACTCGAACAGGCTAAAGGCATCAATTATCTTAGGTACCAAAGGTGGGTAACTGAATATTTTTAAGGCTTATAATTATAACAATTTAGTGGACTAGGTTATGCTAGTTATGATGTCAATCCGATTGGATTTGCCTTACTAAGAGCATTTTTATTTTGAAAGCATATACATTAAGGCTTTCGTTAAAATATCAGTTGGAAAATTTTTGGCAGGGTAAACGTGGAGGGATATGATTAATTCTTCCTATTTGGCTCTCCTCCACACTTAAGTTAAACATTTCCCTTAACGTGATAACTGATAAACTAGAAAATAGGCAAAATTATAGGAAAATGGTACTTCCCGAGGCAAAGAGATATATAGCTACGAGAGAGCTATCCTTGAGCATACTTCATAATTTTCCAATCTTTAAGCTATTTTTCCTGCATAAAAATAAACACACAAAAGCACATAAAAAGAAAATATTTTTGGGGGAATTTTTTAGAAAAATAAATAAAGGATACGAGTGGAGTTGTATGGAGGAGGGACTCCTCCACACTTAAGTAAAGCATGGGTTGCCTCCCGAGAAGCGCTTAATTTTTAAGAGAGTCGTTAGCTAGACTCTTCTTTCTGGAGTTCATTCTTTTGGAAAGAAGGGAGTGACTGCTTTCCTTTGGTCATTATAATCTTCTTCTTCATGATATAGTTTAAGTCAATGGCCGTTAACAATAAACGTATTTTCATCTTTTCCATATAGTTCAACATATCCAGATAGATATTGGTGTTTCACAACGTATGGTCCTAGCTAGCAAGATCTGAGTTTCGGCTGTTTGAATTTATACTTTGAGTGAAAAAGCAAAACCTTGTTTCCATGTTTGAATTTTTTTCTCATTCTTAGTTTTCTATCGTGCCAGACTTTGGTTCTTGCCTTGTATAAATGAGAGTTTTCATAGGCTTGATGTCGAAGTTCCTCTAATTCGTGTAACTGAAACATTTATTTTTCACCAGCAGCGATGAGATCTGGATTACAATTATTCAAGGCCTAGTTTGCACGGTGTTCAATTTCAAATGGTAAGTGACAGCTTTTTCCATATATGAGTTTGTACGGTGTTGTACCGGTTGGTGTTTTGTAAGCAGTACGAAAAGCCCACAGAGCGTCATCAAGTTTTTTTGACCAAATAGTAGGATTGTCTTTAATAGTTTCTTTAAGAATTCTTTTGAGGGCTCTGTTTGTGTTTTCAACTTGACCACTTGTTTGAGGGTGGTATGATGTAGAGAAACGGTGACTAACTCCATATCTTTTCATGGTTTTTTCCATCGTTTTGTTGCAGAAGTGAGTACCTCGATCGCTTATTAAAGCTTTGGGCATTCCGAAATGGCAAAATAGTTTCTTCAAGAAAGTAATAACCACTCAGACATCATTGGTTGGTAAAGCTTGAGCTTCGGCCCATTTAGATACGTAGTCGACAACGACAAGAATGTATTCAAACTTATGTGATTTTGGGAATGGTCCCATGAAGTCAATACCCCATACATCAAAAATTTCACATACTTGAATGTTGATTAAGGGCATCTCATCACGTTTTGAAATATTTTCTGTCTTTTGGCAGGCTTCGCAAAGGCGAACTAGAGTATGAGCTTCTTTGATTATGGTTGGCCAGAAAAATCCTGAATCTAAGACCTTTTTAGCGGTTACGTTCGGTCCATAATGTCTACCGGTAGGTCCGTGGTCACATTGATCTAAAATGTTACGAGTTTCTGGTCTATAGACATATCGTCTATCATACCATCAGAACATACTTTGAAAAGATAGGGTTCTTCCCAAAAGTAGAGCTTGAGGTCAGAAAATAATTTGTTCTTTTGTTGGTACGTCATCCCTTTTGGTATAATATCACCCACAAAATAGTTTGCAAAGTTTGCGAACCATGGTTCATCTTTGGTGTTAATTTCCATAAGGGTTTCTCCAGGAAATTTATCGTCAACTTCACTGTCATCACTTGTCTCATCATTGTCAATCCGAGATAAGTGGTCAGCAGCAACGTTTTTTGTACCTTTTTTATCTTTAATTTCTATATCGAATTCTTGTAGAGGTAGAATCCATCGAATAAGACGGGGTTTTGTGTCTTGTTTTTTAAACAGATGTTTAAGAGCTGAGCGATCAGTGTGAATAATAGTTTTTGATAGTATAAGATAAGATCTAAATTTTTTGAATGCAAAAACTATAGCCATAAGTTCTTTCTCGGTTATGGTGTATTTTTGTTGAGTTGGGTTTAGAGTTTTGCTTGCAAAATAGATTGTGTGAAAGTTTTTACCATCTTCTTGACCTAAGACAGCTACAACTGTGAAATCACTTGCGTCACACATAAGTTCAAATAAAAGATTCCAGATTGGGCTTACGATCATAGGAAAACATATGAATTTCTCTTTTAATAATTCGACTGCTTTTCGACAATCATCATCGAATTTGAATGGAGTATCTTTTTCAAGCATCTTAGTTAGAGGTCGGGAGATTTTTAAGAAATCTTTTATGAATCGTCGATAAAAATCGGCATGTCCTAGAAAGCTTCTAACACCTTTGATATTGGTAGGGGTGGAAGTTTTGAGATTACATTGATTTTTGCTTTGTCAACTTCAAGTCCTGCGCTAGACACCTAGTGTCCAAGCACAATTTCTTCTTTGACCATGAAGTGACATTTTTCCCAATTAAGGACAAGATGAGCATCTTTTCAACGCTAAAGCATTTTATCGAGGTTGTTTAGGCATTTGTCGAAAGAGTTTCCAAAGACGGAGAAATCATCCATGAATACTTCGATTGATTCTTCGATCATATAGTGAAAGATTGCCAACATGCACCTTTGGAATGTAGCTGGAGCATTACATAATCTGAAAGGCATTTGCCAATAAGCGTATGTACCGAAGGGACATGTGAACGTTGTTTTTTCTTGGTCTATAGGATCGATAGGAATTTAGAAATATCCAGAAAAACCATCGAGGAAACAAAAATATTTATATCCTGTGAGACTTTCTAACATTTGATCCATAAATGGCAAAGGGAAATGATCTTTTGC
>BQNB010055816.1:2500-35490 GCA_026074375.1 Tanacetum coccineum
AAAAACAAAAAAAAAAAAAAAAAAAAAAAAAAAAAAAAAAAACCAAACAAAAAAAACAAAACAAAATATAACAAAAAAAAAAAAGAGAAAAAAAAAAAAAAAACACACGCAAAAACAAAAAAACGAACACACTACAATGAAAAAAAAAACAAAAAAAAACAAAAAAAAAAAAGAAAAAAAAAAAAAAAAAAAAAAAAACAAAAAAGACAAAGCAACCAAAACAAAAAAACCCCAAAAAAAAAAAAAAAAAAAAAAAAACAAAAAATAAAAAAAAAAAAACCACAAAAAACACAACACAACAAAAAAAAAAAAAAAAAAAAAACAAACTCACAAAGAAAAAAACAAAAACAAAAACAAAAAAAAAAAAAAAAAAAAAAAAAAAAACAAAAAAAAAAAAAAAAAAAAAAAAAAAAAACCAATACAAATAAACAAAAAACAAAAACAACAAAGAAAAAGCTGCAAAAAAAAAAAAAAAAGAAAAAAAAATAAAAACAAAAAAAAAAAAAAAAAAAACAACAAAAAAACACCAAACAAAAAAAAAAAAAAAATATGCAACAAACACAAAAAAAACGAAAAACAACAACAAACACCTATACACCCCCTCACCAAAAACAAAAAAAAAAAAAAACAACAAAAAAATGACCAAAAACAAAAAAAACAAAGACACACGCACAAAAAAAAAAAAAAAAAACAAAAAACACCACACACACCCCCACACAAACAACACACACCCAAGCCCCCAAAACCAACAAAAACCCATCACCAAACCACCCCAAAAAACAACAAACGACCCCCAAACAACAAAAAAACCCACACATCAAAAAAACAACAAAGCCAAAAAAAAGCAACATCCAACAACACACAATAAAAAAAAAAACCCAACACACATAAAAACACAAAAAAAAAAAATAGCAAAAAAACAAAAAAAACAAAAAACTAAAAACAAAAAAAACCCCCAAGGAATAGCCCACCCCCCCCCCCCACACCCCCCCACAAACCGACATCCAAAAACAACTCACAAGAAAAAAAAACAAAAAAAAACACATGCACACGACAACCCATCCAACACACCAACACCAATACATCCCAACAACACCCCCCCAAACACGCCCCCCGAGAACACCCCAAAACCGAACCCCCAACCCCCACCAAAAACACCCACCACCAACACCACCAAAACCAAAAACAAAAAATAAAAACCAAACCAACCACACCAACATACAGAAACCAAAAACACAAAAAAAAACACTACACAAACAAAAACAAAAACAAACAACTAGTCCAACAAAAAAACAACAACCAAAAAAGAAACAACACAACTAGAACAAAACAAGAAAAAAATACACTCAAAACAAAACGAAAACACAACAAACGATCCACCAAACACAACACCCACCAAACTCAACGTACAAACAAAAAACAAAACAAAAACTAAACACCCCACCCCTACAAAGAACACACCGCTCCCGACTCACAAGACACCCAAACACCACACCCCCACACCACCAGAACACCGAAACACAACCCCACCACCCCCCCACCCTCACCACCCCGCACCCCCCCGACACCACCCCCCACACTACCAAAATGAAAGCAACCCCCCCCACCAACAACCCACAACCCAACTACCCCACACCCCCACCCCTTACCAAACCAACCCCAACCCACAAAAACAAATCAACCACAAACAAACCACCCAACCCTCAAACCCCCGACAACACACACATCCCCCAACCCCACCCCCACTAACCACCCCAAAACCCACCCAACAACGATAAAAAACACAAACCCCCCACCCACCGACCACCTCCACCCACCAAAACCAACCACAAAAACCCCACCCCCCCCCAGAACGAAACAAACACACACCCAACGCACAAAACAACAAAACAAACCACACACCCACAAAAAACCCACACAGCACCAACCCAAAACAACCCACAAACCCAACGACCCCCACACCGACCCTGTCCCCAAACACCCCCCCACACAACAAACAACGACAAACAAAACACCCCAACAACAGACAACCCAAACAAAACCCAACAAAAAAAACCAAATAACAAATGCCAAACAAAGCATGAAAACAAAACACCCAAAAACCCCAAACAAAACAACACCACCACCAACAACCCCCCCCCCCCCACACCAAAAACAAACAACACAAACCAACACCCAACACAAACAACATACACCACCACCCACCAAAACCACCCTAACCATGAGCACACCAACAACTAACACCAACAAAAAACCAAACGAACCCAACAAAAACAACAGACACAAACCAAACAAAAAACAAACCACAACACACAAAACCAACCCACCAAACAAAAAAAAAAAAAAACCCACAACAACAAACCAAAAACAACAAACAAACCAACACCACCCAGCCCAAACAACCACCACCCACCCCACAGCAATAACCAAGACCCAAACCCCACCCAAGCACCCCCCACCACACCCCCTCCTACCCACACCAAAATACCCCCGACCGCACAGAAATACACAACAACCACCAAAATTGAAAAGAACAACAAACAAAACACAAAACACAAAACCCGCCACCAAAACGCCTACAAAAAGACAAAGCAACCAACAAAAACCAAAAAAACAACCACCAACACCAATCCCACACCAAACAAAACAAACAAAAAAAAACCGCCACCAAAAACACACACAACACCACGAAACAAAACCCACAACACCCAACAAAACCATACAAAAACCCCAACGAAACCCCACGCCTACAACAGCCAACCACAGAACACAAACCACCAAAACGAAAACAACAAAAAAAGAACAATAAACACGCCGATCAACCCCTACCCAAAAACCACCTCCTCAAAAAAACCCGAAACACACCAAACGTACCCCAAACAAAACCAAAAAAAAACAAAAAAAATCAACACACAACGAAACAAACACCCACCACAAAACAAACAAACAAAAAACATAAAAATAAAAATGAAAAAACAAATTTCAAGAAAAAACAACAAAAAAACAAAGAAAAAGAACAACCAACACAAAGGGAAACAAAAAAAAAACAAAAAAAAGAAAAATAATAAAAACAAAAAATAAACCAAAAACAACAACAAAAGTAAAAACAAAAAAACCGACAAACAAAAAAAAAATAAAACATGAACAATCAACAGAAAAAAAAAAAACAAAAAGCCGAAATCCACCAAACGAAAAACAGCGAAAAAACCAAACAAAACAACGAACTACTGTGACGCAAAAAAAAAGGGAATAAAAAAAACACAAAAAAAATAAAAAAAAAAACAAAACTCCAACAACAAACAAAATGAAAAACAAAAAAGAAAAAAAATTGAAAAAAAAAAAACAAAAAAAAAAAAAACAAACAAAAAAAAAAAAAAAAAAAAACAAAAAAAAAAAAAAAAAACAAAAAAAAAACAAAAAAAAAAAAAACAACCAAAAAACCAAAACAAAAAACAACACAAAAAAAAAAAACAAAAAGAAAACAAAAAACGAAAAAAAACAACACAGAAAAAAAACTTCAACAAACACCATCATAAAAAATAAGAAAAACACACAAAAAAAACCAAAAAAAAAAAAAAAAATGACAACACAAAACAACAAAACAAAAAAGAACAACAAACAAAAACAAGAAACAAAAAAACAAAATAAGCAAAACCCAAAAAGAAAAGATAAACAAAAACAAAATAAAAAAAAAAAAAAATAAAAAAAAAAACCCAAAAAACAAAAACAACAACAAACAAAAAACAAAAAAAAAACAAAAAAGAAAACCCAAGAAACAACACCACCAAAAAGAAAACAACAAACACAGAAAAAACACAACAAAAAAACAAAAATTGACCAAAAGAATGACACAAAACAAATTGACAAAACCAAAAACAAAAAAAACCTGTAAATCAGAAAAAACAAGACACCACCAAAAAAAAAAAAGAAAAAAAAAAAAAACAAAAAGGAAACACAAAACAAAAAACAAAAAAGAAAACATGCAACAAAAACAGTCACAACCCTCAACCACAAAAAATCAAAAAACACACAAACAGAAAACCCAAATCAAACAACCAAAAACACCAACAAAAGACTCCAACAAACAGCCACAAACAAAACCCACTATAATAGAAACACAGCAGAACACACAACCACGAAAAAACAAAAAACAGACAAAAAAAAACAACAAACAAAACAAAAACCCACCCACGTATTCACAAAGAAAACGAAAAAACAAAACCACCCAGAAATGAAGACAAAAACGCATACCGAAAACAACAAAAAACTACAAACACCCAAAAAAACCAACCAAAAAAAAACCAAACCCAAAACAAATAAACAAAAACAAAACAAACAACCCACATAAAAAACAAAAAACGAAAAAGCAAAAAAAAAACTCACCAATACAACAAAAAAAAACTAAAAAAAAAAAACAACAACAAAAAGAACAAACCGCACACAAATAAAAACCAACAAAAAAAAAACGAAAAAAAAGCACCCAAAAAAGACACAAAAAAACAAAAACCCCAAACCAAAAAAATAAAAACAAAAAGCAAACAAAAAAACCACTAAAACTAAAAATAATAAAACAACAACCAAAAAAATAAGCCAAAAGAAAAAAAAAGAAGACAAAACCAACAACAAAAAAAACAAGAAAAAACTAAAAAAAAAAAAAGAGCCTAACACGAAACAAGAAAAAACAACAACGAACAAAAAAAAAAAAAAAGAACAAAAAACCAAACAAAAAAAAAAAAAAAAACCCAGAAAAAAAAAAAAAAACAAACTACAATAGAAAAAACACAACACACAAAAAACAAAAAAAAAACAACAAAGAACACAGAAACCCAACACCGACACAACACAACTAAAAAACAAACTCAATACAACCCCACAACAAACAAAACACAAACAAAAAACAAAAAAAACAATAACAACCAAAAACCAAAAGACAAACACACACAAAACCACGCACAAACTGAATAAAAACAATTGACGACCCACAACACACCACAAACACCAACACACCCCCAGTCGCACCATAAGAACACAGAAACCAAAAAAAAAAAAAAAAACCAAAAAAAAAAAAATAAAAAAAAACAACACAGCAAATACAAAAACACTCAACACCCACAAAATAACACAAAAAAAAAAACGAAAAAAAAAAAACAACAAAACAAAAAAAAAAAAAACAAAAAGACAGAAACAAAAGGAGAAAAAAAAAAAAACAAAAAAACAAGAAAAAAAAAAAACAAATAAACAAAAAAAAAAAACAAAAAAAAAAATGATGAACATAGCAAAAAGAAACCAAAACACAGAAAAAAAAAACAAAACAAACAAAACACAAAAAAACAACACAAACAAACCCACACCACACAAAAAAACAAAACACAATAACGAAAAAAAAACAAAACAAACACAAAAAACAAAAACAAAAAAAAAAAAAAAAACCCCAAACAATAAACAAAAAAAAAAAATAGAACAAAGAAGAAAAGACCAAATTGAAAAACCAATAACACACAAAAGCAGAAGAGACAAAAAAATACCCACACCAAAAAAGCAAAAACAACCCCCTACCCAACCGCACAACAACACTAAAAGAAACAAACCAAACGACCAACCCAAACAAAAACACCATCAAGAAAAACACACAACAAACCTACCAAAAAAAAAAAAAGCACACTACAAACAAAAATATACACCAACAAAAAAAAAAGAACAAAAAAAGCAAAAAAAGAAAAAAAAACAAAAAAAAATAAAAAAACAAAAACCCACAAAACCCAAAAATAAACACAAAAACACACAACACAACAAAACCAAAACCAACACAACAACAAAAAAAAAAACAACAAAAATAACAAACAATAAAAACAGAAAATTAAGACAAAAAAACAAAATGACACAAAACAAAACAAAAAAAAAAAAAAAAAAAAAAAAAAAACAAAACACAATAAAAAAAAAAAAGCCGAACAACAAAATATAAAATAAAAAAAAAAAGCACAACAAAACAACATAACAAAAAAATAGAAAACCAAAAATAACCACAAAACAAACACCCAAAAACAAAAAACGCAAAGAACAGAAAAACCAACAACCAACCCCAAAAAAACAAAAACATCAACACCAAAAAAACAAACAGCCCAACGGAAAAAAAAGAACAAACCCAAACAGCCCACAGACCCACAAAAAACAAAACTAACAAACCCAAAAAAAAACAAAGAACAGACAGCAAAAACGACAAGACTAAAAAAAAAAACAAAACCAAAAACAAAAAAAACCAAGCCCAAAGCAACAAACCCACAAGCAAACACAAATACAATCCAAACCCGGAAACAAAAACAAAAAAAAAAAACAAACAAAACAAGAGTAAAAAAAAAAAAATACACAAATCCCACACCAACAACAACCCAGCCGCCCACTCCCCCCCCCCCCCCCCCCCCCCCCCCGCCAACCCGACCCCCACCCCCCGCCCGCCCCCCACCCCCCTCCCCCCCAAACTTCCCCGCCCCGCCCACCCCCCACACACCAACCCCCCCTCCCCACCAATACCCCCCACCACCATCCCCCCCCCAACCCCTCACACCCCCCACCCGCTTACCCCACCCCGCGCCCCCCACCACACCCACCACGCCGTCCCCCCCCCCCCCCCCCCCCCCCCCCCCCCCCCCCCCCCCCCCCCCCCCCCCCCCCCCCCCCCCATCCACCCCCCCCCCATCCCCCCCCCCCCACCACACCCCGCCACCCCTCCCCCCCCCCCCCCTCCCCCCCCTATCCCCCAACCCCCCCCCCCCCTCCCACACCCCCCCCCCACCCACCCCACCCCCCCCTATCCCCATCCCCCTACAACCACCCCCCCCCCCCTCCACCCCCCATCCCCAACCCCAACCACCCCCCCCCCCCCCCCCCCCCCCCCCTCCCCCCCCCCGCCACCCCCCGCCCCGAACCACCCCCCCCAACCACCCACAACCCCCACCCACCCCCCGCCATCCCCCCAACCCCCCACCCCCCCCCCCCCCCCCCCCACGCCGCCCCCTCCCCCCCCCCCTCCCACCCCCCCACACCCCCCCCCCCCCCCATTCCCCCCCCCCGCCCCCAATCCTCTCCCCACCCCCCTCACCCCCACCACCCACCCCCCCCCCCCCCCCCCCCCCCCCCCCCCCCTTCCCATCACCCACCCCCCCCACCACAACCCCCCCCCCCCACATGAGCACCCTCCCCCCCGCCCCCCCAACCCACACCTACCCAAGCCCCCCCCCCCCCCCCCCCACCACCCCCCCCCCCGACCCCACCCATGCCTCCCCCCCCACCCCCCCCCCCCCCCCACCCCCCCACTCCCCACCCCAACCCCCGCCCCCCCCCACCACCCAACCCCCCACCCCCCCCCCAACCCCCCCTCCCCCCCTCCTCCCCTCCCCACCGCCCCCCCCCAAACCCCCCACCCCTACGCCCACCCACCCCCCACCACCCACCCCCCACCCCCCCCACCACCCCCACCCCTCCACCCCCCCCCCCCCCGCCCCCACACCCCCCCCACTCCCCCTCCCCCACCCCCACCCACACCCGCCCGCCCACCCCCTCCCCCCCCCCCCCCCCCCGCCACCCCCCCCCCCCCCCACCCACCTCCTACCCCCCCCCCATCCCCCCCCCCTCCCCCCCCCCCCCCCCACCCCCCCCAACCCCTACCCCTCGCCACCTCCCACCCCCCCCCCCCCCCCTCCCCGTACCCCCCCACCATCCCCTCCCCCCCCCCCCCCCCCTCCCCCCCGACCCCCCCCCACTCACCCACCCCCCCCCCCCCCCCAACCCCCCCCCCAATCCCCCCCCGCGCCCCCACACCCCCCCCCCTCCCCCCACCCCCCACCCCCCACCCCCCCCTCTACCCCCCCCCCCCACCACCCACCCCCCCCCCACCCCCCACCCCCCCCAGTGCTCCACCCCCAACACCCCCCCCCCCCCCCCCACCCACCCCCCCCCCCCCCCCCCCCCCCCCACCAACATTAACAACAACAAAAAAACCGACACAACATAGTCCAACCCACCTGCCTCCCACGAACATCTCCACCACCCCCCCCACCCCCACCCTATCCCCCCCCCCCCCCTCCTCCAACCTCCCGCCCACACAACGACCAAAAAACCCCCCAACCCCAACCCCCCAAACCAGCCCCCCCCACACCAACACCACACCCCCCCTCCGCCCCCCTACCCAACACCGCCCCCCCCCAACCCCTCACCACCCTCCCCAATCCCCACAACACTAACCCCACACCCCCATCACCCCCACACCCCCACACTGACCCCACCACAATCCACCCCCCCCCCCCCCCTCCCCCCCCCAACCCAACCTCCCCACACCCCCACCCTACCCCCCCTCCCCACCCACCCCACCACCCCCACCCCCCACCCACCCCCCCCGCACCCCCCCCACCCACCCCCAACCCCACCACCAACCCCCCCCGCCCCACCCCACCCAACCACATCCCCCACCCACCTCCTCCCCCCTCACTCACCACCGACACCCCCCCCCCCCCCCGCCCCCCTCCTCCCCCCCCTCCCCCCCCCCACCCCCCCCCCTCCCCCCCCCCACCACCAGATACCCCCCCCGACCCACCCCACCCCCCCCCACGACCCCACCCCCCCCCCCCCCCCCCCTCCCCCCCCCCCCCCCCACGCACCGCCCCCCCCACAGCCCCCCCCCCCCCCCCCGCCCCCCCCCCCCCCCCCCCCCCCCCCCCATCCCCCCTCACCCCCCCTCCCCCCCCCCCCCCCCAGCGCCCCCCCCAACCCCCCACACCCACCCGCCCCACAAACCACTGCCCACCCCCCCTCCTGAACTCAACCCCCACCCCACCCACCCAACCCCTCCCCCCCCCTCCCCACCCACCCCCCCCCCCCCCTCACCCCCCCCCCCTCGCCCCCCCACCAGCCCCCCAGCCCACCCCCACCCCAACCCCAAGCCCCCCCCCACCCCCACACCCCCCTCCCCCACCCCCCACCCCCCCCCCCCACACCACCCCCCCCACTAAACACACCCCCGCCGCCCCCCCCCCCCACCCCCCCCACACCCCCCCCGCAACCAAACCGCCACCACCCCCGCCTCCACCTCACCACCCCCCCACCCACAAGCCCCCACCACCACCCCCCCCCCACCCCCCCCCCCCACCCCAACCCCCCCCACCCCACCCCCCCCCCCCCCCCCCAACACCAACTCCGTCCCCACCCACCCCACCCCCCCCCCCCCCCACCCACCCGCCCCCCCCCACCCCCCCAACACCCCTCCCCACCCCCTTCCCCAACCCCCAAACCCACAACACCAAACCCCCCCCCCCCACCCCCCCCCCCACCACCCATCACCCCACCCCCCCAACCCCCCACCACCCCCGCCCCCAACCCCCCCCCCCCACCCCCACCCAACACCTACCACCAACACACCCACCCCCCCCCAAAACCCCCCCCCCCCCCCACCAACCCACAAGACCCCCCCCCAACCACACCCCCCCACCCAACACCCCCACCCCACCCCACAAACCTCCCACCCCCCCGCCCCCCCCCCCCCCCACGCAACCCACACACCCCTAACCCCACCACAGCCAAAAGCAACAACCTCACAAACCCCCTCCAAAACTCCCCCCCTACCTCCCACCCCCACCCCCCAAACACCGTGCCCCACCACCCGCTACCCCCAAGCATCAAAAAACACGCAACCATACCCAACCACCCACCCACAGACCCCTCCACCACACTAAACGAAAACCAAACGAACCACCCCCACCCCAAAACCGACCCCCAAACCACACCAGCCCCCACAACCACCAACCCCCGACCCCAACCCAAAACAACAAAAAAACACACACACAACAACACAAAACCAAAAAACACCACCAAACCCCAACCACGCCAACCAACAAAACAACAAGAAAAAAACCACGAAACAACCACAAAAACAAAACAGCAAAACAACAAAACAAAAACCAAAACAAAAAAAACAAAGTCACCAAACCAACCTCACCCACCCCCCCCTGCCCCCCCATACCCCACCCCACCCCCCCCCCCCCCCCCCGCACCGCTCCCCCCCCCCCCCCCCCCACCCCCCCCCCCCCCAACCCTCCCCCCCCACCCCCCCCCCCCCCCCACCCCCCCCCCCCCCCCCCCCCACTCCCCCCCCCACTCATCCCCCCCCAGCCCCCACCCCTCCCCCCGTCCCCCCCCCCCCCCACCCGCCTCCCCCCCCCCCCCCCCCCATCCCCACCCCCCCCCTCCCCCCCATCCCCCGCCAACCCCCGACTCCACCCCCCCCCCCCCCCCCCCCCCCCCCCCCCCCCTTCCCTCCCCCCCCCACCCCCCCCCCTCCCACCCCCTCCCCCCCCCCCCCCCACCATCCCTCTGCCCCCCCCTCCCCATCCCACCCACCCTCCCCCCCCCCCCCGATCCCCCCCTCCCCCCCCCCCCCCTCCCTAAGCCCCCCCCCCTCCCACCCCCCCCCCCCCCTGCCCCAAATTCCCCACACGCCCCCCCCCCCTCCCGCGCCCGCCCCCCCCCCCCTCCCCCGCCCCCCCCCCCCCCCTCCCCCCCCATCCCTTCCCCCCCCCACCTCGATCCCCCCCCCCACCCCCCCACCCACCCTCCCCCCCCCCACCCCCCCCCAAACGCCTCCCCCCCCCCCCCCCCGCCCCCCCCCCCCCCCCCACCCCCCCCCTCTTCTCCCCACCCCCCCCCCCCCTGCCACCCTCACCCGCACCAACCCCCACCCGCCCCGACCCTCCCCCCCCCCCCCCCCCCCCCCCCCCCACCCCGCTCTCTCACGCCCCCCCTCCCATCCCCTCCCCCCCCCCACCCCCCCCCCCCCCCTATCCCCTCCCCCCCCCCCCCTGCCCGACCCCCCTGCCCGCCTCCCCCCCCCCCCAAGCCCACTCCCATTCCTCCCCCCCCCGACGGCCCCCCCTCCTCCCCCCCTCCTCCCCCCCCCCACCCCCCCCCTCCCCGACCCCCCCCCCTCCCCCTCCACTCCCCATACCACCCCCTCGCCCCCCCACCCCCCCCCCCCCCCCCCCCCCCCCCCCCCCTCCCCACCCCCCCAGTCCCCCCCCCCCCCCCCCCCCCCCCCCCCCCCCCCCACCTACCCCCCCTCCCCCCACCCCTCACCCCCCCCCCCCTGCCCCCCCCCCAACCCACCCCACCCCCCCCCCCCCCACCCCCACCCCCCTCCTCCCCACCCACCGCACCCCCCCACCCCCCCCCCCTTCCCCCCACCCCCCGCCTCCCCCCCCCCCCTCCCCCCCCGCCCCCCCCCCCCCCCCCCCCGCCCCCCCCGCCCCCCCCCCCCCCCCCCCCCCCCCCCCCCCCCCCCCCCCCCCCCCCCCCCCCCCCCCCCCCCCCCCCCCCTCCACCCCCCCCCCCCCTCCCCCCAACCCTCACCCTCCCCCCCCCCCCCCCCTCCCTCCCCCCACCCCCCCCCCCTCCTCCTCCCCCCCCCAACCGCCCCCCCCCCCCCCCCCCCCACCCCCCCCCCCCCGCCCCCCCCCCCCCCCCCCCCCCACCACCCCCTCCCCCCCCCCCCCCCCGTCACCCACCCCCCCCCCCCCCCCCCCCCCGCCCCCCACCTCACCCCCCCCGCCCCCCCACCCCCCCCCCACCCCCCCCCCCCCCCCCCCCCCCCCCCCAGCCGCCCCCAAATGCCACACCCCTTCCCCTCCTCCCCCCACCCCCCCCCGCCGCCCCCATCCCACTCTCACCCCCCCCCCCCCCCCCGCCCCCCCCCCCCACCCCCCACCCCCCCCCCCCCAATCACCCCCCCTCCCCGCCCCCCACCCCCCCCCCCCCCACACTCCCCCCCTCCCCCCCCACCCCCCCCGCCGCCCCCCCCCCCCCCCCCCCCCCCCCCTCCCCCCCCCCCCCCCCACCCCTGCCCCCCCCCCCCCCCCCTCCCCCCCCCCGTCCTGCCCCCCCCCCCCTCCCCCTTCCCGCCCCACCCTCTCCCCCCATAATATACACACAAATTCAAATGATCATCTAAAACAAACTACTTGACACTATTATTAAGTCAAGTGTCCTAATCCATTCATAATCGTATAAAATCCAAGTCGTAAGCTATTTGAAGTACGACTACACTTCACGATCATATAAGTAATTCCCTTATTCACGTACTTGATTACATTTTATCAAAGGAATCATTAAGAGTTAAATTCATCCTAGCATCTACAGGTTCAAACAAACTAACCTTGGGATGTTTTGATGATGTGTGTTCCAGTCAATATGTGTGAGCTTTCCTCATTGAATTCAACCTCTAACATTGTATTAGAGGGGAGGGTGTCTCACCAATAAGGATTAATCAGACTTTAATCCCATCCCCAATACTAACTTGTGCACTAAGTCCTGCGTCAAACTTTTGGTAAGATGATCCGCCAAATTTTGTTGCGATCTTACAAACTCCACTGAAATTACATCATTCATGATTAACTCTTTAATCATGCTATGTATAACAGCTAAGTATCTAGACTTGCCATTGTAAACTTGACTCTAAGCTCTAGCTAAAGTAGTTGCACTACACAGTAAATATAAATAGGTATAATCGGCTTCTTCCACAATGGAATCTTGTAAATCAAATTTATTAGCCATTCTGCTTCCTTATCGGTCGCTGCTAACGTAACAAACTCAGATTTCATTGTTAAGTCTGTAATGTAAAATTTCTTCTTAAATGCCCAATATATGTCACCTCCCCCAAGCAAGAATACCATCCACTTGTAGAAGAATGATCTTCTACAGTAGATATCCAACTTGTATCAAAATATCCTTCTAAAACCGAAGGATACGCAGAATAAGACAAACCATAATTCACGGTTCCTTTCAAATACTTGAATACCCTTTGAATTGCTTGCAAATGTTGAGTACCGGGATTACTAGTATATTTTCTCAACTTCCTAACAACATAAGCTATATCACGTCTCGTTCTCGTCATAGCATACATCAAAGAACCTATAGCTTGATAATATTTCAATTGTGATATAGCCATGCCTTTATTGGGCTTTAACTTTACAGTGGGATCCATAGGAGTGCAAACAGGTGAACACTCACTATAATTAAATCTTTTCAAGGTTTTCTCTGTATAGTGAGATTAGGTTATAGCTATACCCTTGTTCGCCTGTTTAATCCTTATTCCAAGGATCACATTCGCCTCCCCCATATCCTTCATGGAAAACTTTGATGATAATATATCTTTGGTCTCATCAACTTGTTGTTGATCTGTACTAGATATCAGCATATCATCAACATATAGGTAAATTATCACACCCAAGCTGGAAGAATCAAACCGGCTATAAATACATTTGTCGGATTGGTTCAAGAAAAAACCACTTGACAAAATCACATCATCAAACTTTTGATGGCATTGCTCTTGTGCATGTTTTAGCTCATATAATGATTTCACACGTTTACATAACTTATGCTCATTAACGGACATAACAAAACCTTCTGGTTGATTCATGGGGGGAACTCTTTCCTCAAGGTCACCATTCAAGAAGGCTATTTTCACATCCATCTAATGAATAATCAAATCATGAGTTGCCAATAATGCAATCAACAATCTAACGGTAGAAATACAGGCTACCGGTGCATACGTATCAAAATAATCGACACTAGGTTTTTGTTTGAACCCTTGTATGACCAGCCTAGCTTTGAACTTATCGATAGTTCCATTTACCTTCATTTTCTTTTTAAATATCTATTTACAACCCAATGGTTTAGAACCAGGCGGTAAATCAAACAACACCCAAGTTTGTTCTTTAAAATTGACGACATTTCGTCATCAATGGCTTCCTTCCAAAGTGCAACATCCCAAGCCTCCATTGTCTTAGGATCATCCCCAATTTGACCAAAATAATATTTCATCCCTACTTCATCCTTAGAACCTTCCACCAAAAATAGTTGGAAATCAGGATCGAAATCTTTCGTAATTCGTCCTCTCTTACTTTTAAGAACAAGCTATGGTTCTTGTTCCATAACACCTTTTAGAATTTCTGAATTATCATCCTCACAGTTTTTAGGAGTCATATCGTTGAGCCTTTTAATTGATGAAAAACGCAGCTCATCAAAAATCGCATCGCGCGACTTAATCACGTTATTAAACGACACCAACTCATTAAGTTCTATAACATAAAACATATAAGCCTTAGAATTTTATGCATATCCTATGAAATGCAGTCAACTCCCTTTTCTCCCAAATTGTTCCTTTTGGTTTTGGGTAATTTCACAACAGCTCTACAATGCCAAACTCAAAAGTAATTCAAATTTAGGCGTTTCTTATCCCAAAGTTTATATTGGACTGTTTTATTCCTTTTATTTGGAACTCTATTCAAAACATAGCAGGCCGTAAGCATAGCCTCTCCCCAATATCCCTCACTCAAACCCGCGTAAGAGAGTATCGAATTAACCATTTCCTTTAAAACTTAATTTTTTTCGTTCAGCTACACCATTTTGTTATGGAGTCGTGGTTTCATGGATGATTCTAACATATTGAAAATATTAGGGATCTATGTATTCCCCTCCTTGATCAGTCCTAATACATTTAATCGATATGCCTAATTGCAATTCTACCTTGGTTTTGTATATTTCAAACTTTTCTAATGCTTCATCCTTAGAATACAATAAATACACATAGCAAAACGGACTTGAATCATCAATAAAAGTTACAACATATTTCTTATTGATTCGTATTTTTATTTAAATGTATTTTTACCAAGTTTTAAATTTATAAAACTCATTTCACCTTACAGACACACTAACGGGCAGAGAACCCGATCATGAGTAGTGTAGAATTGGTAAATTCAAGGTCGTCCCAAGAGCTAGTTGTAATTAGTTCTAATTTGAAAAGGGTCACGTTTGAAAATGGTTTTGATTTGATTTTGAAACTTAACATAAAAGTAAATTGCTCAAAGTAAAGATGAAAGAAGTATCAGGGAGAAAAGCGTGCTAGCCTAGACATTTCGTTACAATTGTCATGCTATAGTTTCATGTGCTACATTTAATTAATTTGCTTTATAGGTGGTTCTAATATCAACAGACCCGATTTTATAATTGAGGTTTGCCCTATACTCCTTGCGATCCTGAATCCCCCGAAAGTTACAAAGGTAGGGCATCCAATTTGTAGTGATTATTCCCCAACTATCCTTAAGACCAATATTTATAACCTATACAGATTATTAACCCTTTCTGAAAGAGTTCTTATGCTTTTTAGGTGTTCAATGTAACAAAGGCGGTAACTTTATTATTTCCTACACTAGGGATAGGCGAAACCCTACCCTAGTACCCTACTATTGCCATGTTCAACGGGTAAGTCTAATAATAGAATTAACAGGATCTAAGCTACCCTAAACACCACCAAAACCCAAGGATCAACGATAGGCAATAAGGATATCCGATAAAACAATAATTAACCACGAAACATGAAGCACAACAATAGTAAATACATGGTTAGACCAGCACTAAAAGTGCTTAGCCGCTCAAAGCAACAACACCACAAGAATTAATAAAAGAGATCATGGATTGAAAACTCATAATTCTTACAGGAAGCGTTTTGAATGATTAAATACAAATAGTAAGATAAGTGAAATCTCCCCTGGACTTCTTACGGAATTCTTCGAGGTATGGAAGCCTTTTTCGCCCCTTGTTGCTGTGGTAGAAGGGATGATGATGAATGTGCAGAATGAGGGCTCTATTTATAATGTTCGAAGAGGTTACGACATTTGTATTTGGTTACGCCGTAATAGTGCTGACCTGGGCTTCCAAACTTTGGGCTTAAATATGTTACGGCGTAACTCAAATGTCTATGTTACGCCATAACACTGACTAGGATGCGTCAGCCTTCCTTAATGAGATATGTTACGGCGTAATCTTTTCATTTGATTACGTCATAAAGCTGGTGATGACAAATGTTGCCATAAATAAGTTATGACGTAACAATATCGATGTGGTTACGCCGTAACACCTCTTGAGAATTTGTGTACGCGTGCATTTTTTGTCCATTTCTTGTGTTTCTTGTTAAATACTTGTGTTTTTCCTGAAAACAACAAAATAAGTGATTAAGTATCATATTCAGGTATTTATAAGATATTTGCAAGCATTTCCAAGGGGAAATTGACACTAAAAGGTATCAAATATTTGATGCATCAAATATTCTCCCACTTGACTTCTACTTGTCCTCAAGTAGACCTGTTAGAATAATTTATAAAAAGATTTCCCTGATTTAACTCTGAAAAATGAATTTATAAAAGACTTATGCTAGAAAACATCAAAGCCAAACACCTTACAAAAAGGGGATCAAAATTCACTCAACTCTCAAACAAGTCTAAGTGTTTCATTTTCGGGGTGATCGCTTAATTGCACAGTCATATCATGTATTCTATCATAAGCGTGGAAAGTACACAAATTTGCACCACTTAGAATTAGGGTCTAAACAATTCTTAAAGGCAACATTGGTGAAACACAAGTTTAAACGGGGTGAATCATCCTGCAATCTTTACCAAAAGTGTTACACCAACAAGGGCGACAAATCACATATGCACATATATAACAATGGAATAGACATAAATGATTGCATTCAATTCCCTTATTCGAGTAAAACTAATGATTAGGATGAAGAATGATATAGGGTATGGACCTTCTAATCTTTTACCAAAAGCGTTACACCAACAAGGGTGACAAATCACATATGCACATCTATAACGATGGAATAGACATACATGATTGCATTCAATTCCCCTATTCGAGTAATACCAACGGTTATGGATTAGGAATGGATATACATTTTAATTGGTGTTAATTTAAAAATACAAAACAAATAGTCATATATACATTTTAAGTTAGACTCACGCCCACTCTACATTTTTCCTTGGGCGCCTTCTCTACTGTCTAGCTCACTCCTGGTCATGACCTTAAATTTTACTCCATTCACCCGTCCTAAAGGTAAGGCCTCATCCTGCATTTTGGTTATGCAGGTAAAATTCCTACCCCTTTTAAAGGAATATTTCTTAATTTCAAAGGTTTTAATATCTACGAAAGGTGGTTCATAGTCTATTTTTTCATCACCACTTCGCCATAGTTCTTCCTTTTCGAATCCCTTGTCGTGCCAATGATCAAGCGTTTCTTCGTGGTATTGTTCACATTTTTCCCATACATCATCTTGGACATATCCTTTCTTCCTAATTCTTAGCATGTACTCGTTTGACAATTGTTCTACGTCGCCACTGAACACCCGTTTGTATTCATCAAATCTTCGTGAGTATGGGTTACCAATTTCCTTAGCATAACCCTCCTCAACATCAAAACTATCTAGAATACATTCGTTAAACACTATTTCTCTTTAAGAATTGTGTATGTTAGAATGCCTTATTTTTACTTTCAACCATTCGTCAAATGAATAATCACAAGGTCGTGGCTTAATGGGTTGTAGACATGAGGATTCTCCTAGATTAGGAGCTTTAGGTATGCATTCATCAGCTTGAGGATTCTGTAGTGTTGGTGGTGTCGGGTAGTAGGTATTATATTTATCAGATACTGTTGTTGTTGACAGAGTCCTATCATTATCAAACTTATAGTTCTGAGCACTCCATTCATAGTATCTTCGCTCCCGTGTCGTATCATCGATTTGTTAGTTTCCGTAGCGAACTTGAAGAAAGTATGCAAATCCCATACAACTTCCCTTTACAGTACGTCTTTCATGATCATGAAAACATACCCATTGCTTAAGCACTTCATGTTCATTTTTTTCATAAACAGTCTCGTATCCACTACAAAAGATTAAATCTGGGTTGCATGTAGGTCACATTCCGCAATCATCACCACTTCCATCATCATAAAACACTTGAATAGGTTTACACACGTGTCATCTTGTTTTTATTCCATTTTTATTCTGCAAACTCTGTTTGATTTTTATGTGGATTGATATCATCATAATTCCTAGTATTTTGCTCGAATTGCAAACATACAGGAGATTCATATGAAAATACGTCCTGTCCTATTTTAATGAAGTTAAATAATTCTTCCTCCTGACTAGTGTTTGCCATATAGACTTTTTCAATGGTTACGTCAGAATGGTGAGAGTTTCCATTCATGTCGAGCATAATTTTATCATTACCAATCCCTCACGATATCTCTCCCTTAAAACATTAATTTGAGCATGAATGGTTGAAAGAAACGATTTTCCCAAGATCATCATTTGTCTTAGGGCTCCTGGCATGTCTATAATAAAAAATATGCATGGGAACATAAACTTATCAATCTTGACTAAGACGTTTTCCACAATTCATAATGGTGATTGTTATGTTATATCATCCATTTCAACAAGCATATTGGTTTCTTTAAGATTAGTTAGCCCTAGATACTTAAAGATTGAATTAGGCATAATATTAGCACATGCCCTTAAGTCTGCCACGGTGTATAATTTAAGACTACCAATTATGCAGGGAAGAGAAAAACTTCTTGGGTTCAACTCCTTAGGTGGTAGTTGACACGGCAAGGTGTTGGAAAGACCTTCTATGTCAACATATGTCGTAGAAGATACCTCCTGGACTTTATTAGCTTCGGTCGCGGTCGCAGTCTCAGGCCTACTTTGTAGACCGCTTTACATTACTATAGTCTTCATAATGGAAATTAATGCATTTTCCTCATCTTCTACCTCTGGCTTACTCATTTGTTCCTTCATCTCGTTTTTCAACCATTCATCGAGGTCTTCCTCCAAAGTTAGCTCTTCCTCTACAGTGTTGTCACTAATCTCCTGTTCACTCATTACAAACACTGCATCTGTCACGAATAATCTGACCTTTCGATAGACCTTGAGCACTAGACCCTTATTGTTTACTTCCACCTTTTCCAGCACCATTTTTACCAAGTTTTACACGACAATCACCTTTCATGTGGGCAACTTTCTGACATCCATAACAAACCAATTCCTGGGATTTCTTGTCGGATTTATCAGGACCATCATACTTACGTTTCTTGACATTTCCTTTGTAGTTATTATCCTTTTTGTTGTTCTCTTCAACCATGTGAACATAGGGCTGTCCACGTCAGATTTGGCTTTCCCTTTGTCATTTCTTGCACCCGGAGTGATTCCTCAATCCTCAAATGACTACCAAGTTGTACCAATGACAGCTCCTCATTTTGGTGTTTCAAAGTATGTTTAAAATCCTTCTAGGATGGTGGAAGTTTATCAATCACTCTAGAAATCGCAAAGGATTCATCCATATTTATATTATAGAACGTAAATTGACCAATGAATCAGAGCAATTCATTATATTGTTCCATTACAGGCCGAGAATCTGTCATCTTATAGTTGTTAAAATCGCTAACCAAGAATTTCTTACTTGAAGCATTTTCGCGATATACTTGGATTCCAAAGAATCCCACAGTTCTCGTGCACTTTTAACATTCTGATAGATATCATACAATGAATCAGATATACCATTAAGAATATGACCACGACATATGTAATCATCATTCTCCCATTCGTTACGCCTTCTAGTTTGATCCAAAGTTTTATTAGTTTTATTCTCGAACACTTCTGGTTGCGAGGTACTCAACAAATAGACCACTTATAATGTTGTCAACAGAAACCGCATCTTCTTCTGCCATCTATGAAAATCATTACCCTGAAACTTTTCTAATTTCCCAAACTTACTGGTCATCTCTTTCACAGAATCGCCACCCATAATTACAAAAACAGGAAATATCAAATTCGATTGTTAGAAATATTAAAACTACATGGTGAATCTGAATCACAGATTCTTCATGAATCATGTATTCATTTTCCAAAATTGATATTTTGATCCTTAGATGTCTGGGTTACATGAAATTCAAATTATGAGGATAAGACACGAAGCAAACTTTGAATCAGGAAAAATTCAGACTAAGTTTTTGTTGACAAAAGAGAATTCAATTCCTTTTGTGTGTATCGAAACATATCAGTTTCCTGTCTATAAAACTGAAATCCAATTTTCCTTTGGCGGTTAACAAGTTTTGTCATTTCAACAACGGTCCTTCAAGTATAACACATTTGCTTCGGGACCCCGCCATTGCTGCACTGGGAACAACTTAGACAAATAAAACTGTGCACTCCGCACCTCCTAGCTTGTATCAGAACTAATGTATGAACCCCATCACACACGTATTATTTCCATTATACTAAAATAAATAGGTGACACTAAAATTACCAACACCTTTATGAAACACAGTCATTTATTAAAAACCGTTGTTTTTACATGTTTTAGACTTTTTCTTTAAACGAAAAATATCATAAAGAAGTATGCTAGAATAACAATTACGATCACCCAAAGAATTTCCTCGTTAGGAGAACACCTAGCAAACCAAAATCGACAAGAAAAAAGAAAAATAATATAGTAAATTTGACTCTGTAATTAGCAATGTTCTAAAGACGTTTACAACTACTTTTGACTTTTTGAGCAACACTTTTTTATTCATCATGAATTTAAAAGGATTCATTATAGTAAACATTTAAAAAACACTAGGTTTTTAACCCGCATTTCGCAACGGAACGCGGGGTTTTAGATAGGTTACCTAAATGCCATAGTGTAAGCGTCGTCAATCTCATGATTAATGTATATATGTGTGGTTGAAGTTCGTGACAGTTTCACGTCTGGTTTTGGAAAAAGGCACCCGTAAGTATTTAGAACCACACTGTAATAATGGATGTTACCAAAAAAAATCCCGGTCAAAGTAAACCTCATATTAAAAAAACACATCCCATGGAAAAAACTCCAATATAACTAAGCCATTTGATACCCATAGTGAAAAGAGGTACCACCAATAATTGTTATCGCTACTATATAAGCAATTAAAAAAATCTAATCGTTGTACAAAAGACAGATTAAGCAGCCTACCACATGAGCTTATTCATTGAACCCTCCATTGTAATGACATAGAATACGCAGTCTAGACGTCTTTGTTTCATTGAACCCTCCATTGTAATGACATAGAATACGCAGTCCAGACGTCTTTGTGGTCGCCGAGATGAAGGTTTCTTTGGAAATTAGTAACCTACCTAAATTTTTCTGTAACAAACATCCATCCTCCTTCCGCCCCTTCTTTTTCTCTTTCTTTTATTTCCTGCACGTTTCATACATTTAACTCTGTGAGAAAAAGGATTTTTTTTACTTCTACTAATGTATGTATGTGTAATGTATTTATACTGATGAAGTACACATACTGAATAAATCAACATAACATATCATCACAAAAGAACCCATATTAAGAAGGAAAAAAACATCAGTCATGTGATCAAAGTCATAAATAGAATAAAACACACATCTGAATGAGCTTAAAGTTTGATATGTTTCCAAGAAACCTCAAAATGCACAGAAAGACTTGAGAGCATGTTGTGTTTTTGTGTGTGTGTTACATTTGCATAGTATCGTCTTTATCTGTTGGACTTGTTATACATAACTCATAAGTACTTATGTATAAACAGAAGCGTATAAGAAATAATAAGCAACCCTAAACATATTTCTTAGGTTTCCAAGACATGAACCCTTGACACACCTTCTATCACAATGTGCGAACCTCTGCAAACCGGATCCTTCCTCCTGCATAGATGGTATACATTTACATTTTCGAACACCATCTACTCCTTTGAATCGGTTTTGCCGTCTTTTGAGAATCATCAACGACTTCGCTCAAAGCATCATCTCCTTTCCTGTTCTCCTCTCTCACACTTTGATCATTCCTATCACTTTTATTTTCATTTTCATTCACATTATCCACTTCCTTAACATGATCGTCTTCATTGTGATTATCTTCACTTTCACTCTTTTCATTATCTTTACCATCGTTTTCTTGAGTCGCTTTAGTTTCACTCTTTTCATTCTCTGTAGCATCATTTTCTTGAGTCTCTTCACTCACATGTTTGGTCTCATTCATCTTCTCAATCGCATCCTCCTTCTCTTTACTTTTATCCACATCATCTTTCTCACTCTCATTCTTGAAACCGTCATTACTACTCCTCACACCATTCTCCTCTTCAACTTTATCCTGACATCGTTGATCATTTCTTAAGTATTCTACTAACACCGCAAACGGAGCAACCCTAGGTATTTTCCATGCTTCCAAGAACCCAACAGCAGATTCTTTCTCATTGTGACTTCCGCCCCTAGCCTTTCATAGATGTAGTTTCACTTTAGTTGCACCTTCGTGCGAGCCCAAACAGTTTTGGGGGTCTCTATGCAACAATCTGTAAATGAACGGCGCCACTGGAAGGGTTACGTGCATTGAATCAAAATTCATTCAATTTTCCTACTTATGGCGTATCTTAACGATTGAAAATGGACTGGTTTAAAAGAACTATACCAAATATAAGTCCCACTGGCCCAAGAAAGCAAAAAAAGAACAATAACTGAACAATTCTTATCAGAAGTAATTTTCTAAATCATCTTTATTAGTTTTAGTACTCTACATCATCTTTATTATATCAATATCTATAGGATCAAACATGAAATTTTCATCCATCGAGTATAACAAAACACCTATTGTAGTTGCAGCAGCCGAACTACGACATGTAGGTGCAATTCTTAAACATCTTTTTCTAACAATAGCCCTTCCACGGTTAGTTACTGCTCCTGGAAGAATGAGCATAAACAAAATGTTACTGTCATAACTTAATGCTTTTCAATTGAAATACAAAACTATGTGCTAATCATGTTTCTTAATCTTATACAGCTTAAAAAAACAAAAATGATTCAGTGATAACATCTCTAACAACATATAGTCTGTGGCAGGAAGAAGAAATAGATTTTTTGATGTTTGTTGAGTCAATTGTAATCTAGTCTTAGTAGTATCCTCCTATGGAATAGTTGTGCTTGTTATGTTCGCTTTTTTGCCTATGTAACGGGCTGAGATGTGGGACTCACCCACATCCTTTGTACTGAACCGATTTTTTGGAGTAATACATTTACCAGGGAAACCTTTTACCCAAATTATATATATATATATATATATATATATATATATATATATATATATATATATATATATATATATATATATATATATATATATATATATATATATACATACATATATATATATATATATATATATATATATATATATATATATATATATATATATATATATATAGGGATGGGATCATGAGAAAACCTTATTTTGGTGGAAAACCCAGAAAACCTAGAAAAACCAAACAAATGCCCTAAAAAAACCAAACAGATGCCCTAATTTTTTCAGGCTAAAAATTGTTTTTTCAGGCAAATATGGCCTCGATTTACACTCTGTAAAAACAAAAAAAAACAAACAGATGCCCTAAAAAACTAGGGCATCTGTTTGATTTTTTTAGGGCATCTGTTTGGTTTTCTGGGTTTTCTAGCAAAATATGGTTTTCCCTAGAACCCATCCATATATATATATATATATACATATGCATACATATTTATATGTGACGAGAAATCCACTTGCGCGTTCTAAACCTTAACACTTAGTATATTTTATATACACTATTTTCCATCCAATCATATACTATTTCATTTTTAGAATCGACCAACGACCTCAAAAGTAATTACTTAAGATAATATATTATTCGATATTATTTTATAAATCGAAATCACCTTCATAGTTCGTTAACGTTTACTAATATCCTTGTTGACTTTTACGTTTAACTTTTTAATAAAATACATTTATTTTCTAAGTCTGAGCCGACCAAAACGATCCACTAAATCACCTTTTCACGACTCTGGTTCTAAAGAAAATTTATGCGAAACGATATTCCGAACAACTTTTTAGTTTTAGCCGAGACCTGAAACTAGACAGAAAATGACCAAACTGCCCTTACGAGAATCTGCTGAAACTATATATATATTTTATAAAAATACAGAAGTTTGACTTTCAAATTTGACCCGTTATATCTCATTTTCACGACTTTGACCAAAAAGAGATTCTATGTAAAACGTCAATCCGAACAACTTTCGTGTTTTCTATTATGTGATAAAAATCATATTTCTCTTGTTTTATTCGTTAAATGAAAATGTTTAGCTTACGCAATTTTAATTATGTGATAAGAATTAAAAGTAAACGCGCACGAGACAAAAAAAATAGTGAAATAATGAGTTATAAAAAAGGTATTTTATGTTGAAACTTTCATGAAGAGTTTGACTGGTCATTTTTAGGCCAACTATTGCATGTTTTGTCCTAAAATTAGGTTGGTGCTTGTGTTGTTTCGTTTATTGTTGGTGGACTAAGTGTGCCTAACACCTTATGAAACAATGAAGGTTACTCTAAATGAACAAAAATAACAAAGACACACATCCAAATACAATCAGTTGCCTTGATTTGTTTAAAGCATCAAACGTCTATATTGTCGCCAAAATGTTAAAAGTATATAAATTAACAGGCAGTTCACACAATACAGTCAGTGACAAAAGCGGCATGATTTTTGATAAATATACAGAATAAAAATTTGTATGGGAACCAATGGACATAGAATAACTGAACATATGTAAACACACACATGCACTTGCAGCTGTGGCCGCGTAATATTATGTGTTCAGTAATGTTGTATGAACTCAATACATGCCTGGTAATCGTTTGAGTTCCTTAATGTTTCCTTCACCTGCTTAATCTTTCCATGTTTGTGAGTCACTCAGTCAGAACAGCTATGAGATGCATCATTACACCACTCACTTTTTCTGTAGTTTGTGTAGAAACTGCTTACCAGTTTCTTGACTTCTTCATTTCGAGGCATGCCTATAGAAGGACCAGAACCATCCGGACCTCATTTTATTCCATGAATGACGTTTTAATAATGGCAGCTTGAATAGCCGACTTCAAGTGATGCCATTTTTTTCCTTCAAGAACTCTGACAAAATCGTGAACCTTTTGCTTAGAAACCCAGTCCACCATATCTGCTCTATCCACCGTCGTGAGTTCGGGATACGCGGATGCATCCTGCTTTGCAGCTGCTTGCATCTGAGCTCGTGCAGCTCTACCTGCAGCTGATTTTCGAATTGTTCTTGCCTGCACATTAAGTCATAAAAGTTTGGGAAGTGTTATCAATAAAACAATATGCAACCACAAACACCACCTTAATGCATTTAGGTTTTGGTAATGCAGTTATTTGATAAGCTCGGTTTCCATTTTATCAACCCAGTTGCATGCTGGTAACATGTTTTTCAATTTAATAGTAGGTATTGCAGCCCCTAAAATACCAATCTCCCTATAAGCATTTTAATAAGCAATCCCAAACAGCCCCTAAAAGTAGCTATTATAAAAATCAATTTCAAATAGTCCCTATAATAAGCTCCATAAGAGATCCCAAACAAACAACAAAGAGCTTAGACAAAAAATTTACCTAGTAATCTTTCAGCCGTGCAACAACTCGCTTTGTTAATCAGGTCATAGAAACCTGCATTCAAGCAAAAGAAATAGACATGCATTGGTCAATAAAGCTCAGGTCTAAACCTATTAGCTAATACTGAATCTGGAAAATAGGAAACATGATACGGAGTAATAAATTGAGCAAACTCTAGTTTACCCTGACGCATATGGTGTCTGTGGTCGTCGTTCACACAGAAAACCGATAGCAGCTCCGTCTGACCCTTACACCGAGAATAAGTGCATTCGTTTTTGTGCTTCACTAATTACTCAACAGCTGTTGGAAGTGGAGTATTTACCATATTTCGTCTACAATAAAGGTTCCAAACAAACCTTATAAATCGTGGCCTTAAAACAACAACAATCGATACTTATCTATGGGGCTAAATACAATACAAGAGGATAAAAGTTGCATACCACATATTTCCTTGTCTATCTTCAGCAGCGAAGCATTTGCATTCTCGATGGCGATAAACCTGTAAAATGTTGGGAATATTACACCAACGACAAAGGATTACACAACGAATAACCAAACTAGCAAGAACAACAAAGAACACAAACAAGGATTACGGAAGATGAATAGCGAAAAAGTAAATCGACACAAGATATAACATGGTATCCACGACAAGGATAGTCGTGGCAGTCCACGGGATCAAACCAAAGTGATATTATTAAGCTCCTGCCAAACTGCACGGTCGTGCCCAACTGCACGACCCGTGCTAAGCTGCACGGGGTACAAACACACACACTCAAGATACAATGACACACACACCTAGGTCCAAGTTTACAATTACAATGAGAGGGATATTTATAAGTCTGAAACTCCTCTTCAGTTTACTTATCTTACCGATGTGGGATAAGCCTTCACAACTCAACAATCTCCCACTTGAAGGCTGATCACTTCACTCCTCTCCGTCTCAAGTAATCTCCGTAAACTTTAAAACACCTTCCCTTTAACAATGCTACTGCTCTGACCTTCATGTACCGCTGAACATACGGAACACGCCACTAACCAAACACATGGCTAGGAGACTTTCGATACAAGCTATCCTGAACTAACATCATTAAACTAGGAATAACCTCTCTATCTCTCTGGTAAGACACCATCCTCCGTTCTCAATTCTCTGCTTATTTATGGAATTGCCTAATCCAATAGAAAAACTTAAAATAGATTTGTGATCATAAAATTGAGACGCTTTAACTTTTAATATCCTCACAAAACTCTCTCACAAGTTTTTCTCACCTCTTTTTGGATTATACAACTGTCATAAACTAGACTATCACTTGACTGTTGCTACACCAACTGTAAGCACATAACCAAGCACCTGTTTCTCAGAGCATCAATCCTTGATCTGATCTTCCACTCTCCTCGAAGCTCCCACTATTTTTGGACCCCTAACTCGTATCCGAGCTCCCACCCGGGCTCTAAGTGTTTTCTGAACTCAACTCATGCTCTGTAATCCTCTCTGGAATGTCTACTAACACCTCTTGACTCTGTCGATATTTAACTTCACGTCTTCTGCCATTGTTTATCGTAACCCGCAATGTCAATTCTACCACCGCTGTGTAGAATATGACAAACCAAGCACAAAGTCTTTGTTCTTCTCGTAATGGCCTCCTCCAAGTTGTATGATTCCTTCTTCTCGAACCTCGGCTCTGATACCACTTGTTGGTAATATTACACCCACGACAAAGGATCACACAACGAATAACCAAACTAGTAAGAACAACAAAGAACACAAATAAGGATTGCGGAAGATAAATAGCGAAAAAGTAAATCGACACAAGATATAACGTGGTATCCACGACAAGGATAGTCGTGGCAGTCCACGGGATCAAACCAGAGAGATATTATTAAGCTCCTGCCAAATTGCACGGTCACTGCACGACCCGTGCTAAGCTGCACGGGGTACAAACACACACACTCAAGATACAATGACACACACACCTAGGTCTAAGTTTACAATTACAATGAGAGGGATATTTATAAGTCTGAAACTCCTCTTCAGTTTACTTATCTTACCGATGTAGGATAAGCCTTCACAACTCAACATAAAATACAACTGGTTAACTGCTTGTAGGAGCGTAGTCAGCCAAACAACGTGTAAGCCCAGCTTAAACAAACACCTACTATAACTACAACGAAAAACAAATCTAACCTTTTTTGTAACCCTACGCAAGCATTTGATGTACTAACAACTTATGGCTCTTTTACAATGTAAAACATAACAAAATTAAAATCATATATGAGCTTTTAAAAATTAGCAAGCCCCACTACAATCACTGAATCAGCAAATCCCAAACAAATTGAGCATTTATCGCTTTAAAAAAACTAAAACCCAGCAAGTAAATGTTACAAATTGAGTAACTGGTGAGACCAGATATAAGTACACAGTTTGCGTTATTCATATTTTGCACTGATTTGCATTTAGATAATTTGCATGATCAAGCCTTAAATACCTTCAAGCGAAGGATTTTCAGGAATCGGAGGTCGGGGTACAATTGTAACCCATAAAAAGACTGAGAAGGCTTTGTTCTTTATGATTATGATAGATATAAGAGTTTAAGACGTGCTTTTAAAAAAATAATAAAACATGATGCAAGAAGCAATTGACAAATAGCTAAGTTTAGTGGCCCATTGCCAATATAAGGCGGAGCATGCCTATATGTTTTTGCACTAATTAGGTAGCAAACTATCTCAATTTAACAACACAAAGGGAAATGATCAAGGCTGATGTACAGAATTTAAAGCTTATATAAACATATTAAGTCATATAATGCACATCATAAACACATAGTACATATCCATATGAAAGAAAACAACTTACACCTGACCTAAATGTCATTGTCAGATACGCACTTTTATTTTTTTTATAAAAAAAACTATTAAAGAAAATTAGGACCAAGGTCGACAATAAGATGAGGAATATGTTCATACTCGATGTTGTTCCACAATAAAAGTATATAAACTACCCCACAAAGATGATAGCAATAATATCATTCTACATCGAAATAATACATTAGATGCACATATTCAAACTTATCCAAAATGAGAATCCCTGCAATCGGCCATTTAAACAGCTATATCCAATGAAGATACATTCGTTGTTGGTGTGATCTGCCAATTTAAACAGCTAACGAAACTAAAAATTATAAAATGGCACAGGCAGTTCATACCTGGAAATCGACATTCATTTGAGTGTTTTCGGCTACGATCTACGTTTTCACCGTTTTTCGTATCAGCAGGTTCGCAATCCTTCCGTTTAACCTGACACTCAAATAGAAAACAATAGACCGAAACTTAAATAAGAAACTTTATAAAAACATCAATAAATTAATATGCAAATTGGTCCTTTACCTCTTCCACCACCTCATCGTTTTTCAGGATCTCATTATTTTCCACATATTCATCAATTTTCAGTTATCTCAGCAATCTCACCATATCAAATACATAAAAATAAGTTATTTCAATCCTTACAAACTCTAATATGTTTATTAATGTCAAATAATCTTTCATCCCAAAAATATTCAACCAAAATTCTAAAGACAATCAAGATAGAAAAAAATCACCTAAAATTAAAGCAGTTATACCTCTTATGGTGAACACACACAATTACCTTCGACCACCATCTACCGCCGCTCCTCACGGAGATGCATCGATATCTCCAAGGGTCCTGACATCTTCACCCAAACCCATAATCAAAAAACAGAATTGGAATTTGAAAAACCCTAAAAATATAAGAACACTCAAAATTAAAATTTTAATTAAGGTTGATAAACTAACATAACCTATTTTATTTAGGTAGAATTTGTTGCATGCAATTTTAAATCATGATAAATTGGTCAAACCCATAATCAAATATTAGAGTTACAACAAAATTGTTAGAAAACTTGATTTTGGATATTAGATCACATGTAACTACATACTTGGAATTCCTATTGATGTTGCTTTTGCAATTTGAATTTGTGAATGAATTATTCATGGAGGATGTTCTGATCATAAAATGGGGAAGGTTCAGGAAATGTGAAGAAGAAAAAAAAGGCAAAAGTGGAAGTGAGAAGTGAGAGTTGTGGTTGACACGTATCCCACTTTGATTAAAAAAATGGGTCGGACCCAGCTCATCCGACGGGTTCTGGTGGCGTGTTTGGCGGGTCGACCCGGTTCACCAGCGGGTTCCGACCAGCAGCATTTAACGATCATATTGCATTAATTCTCGTGGCTTTCAATAACGTACTATAATTATATAATTAATACATCACCAAGTTCTAAACTTTTCATACTATACACCAATTTCAACTATATGAATAAATCTATATTTGAAAATTTTCATATCGATCATAATAATGCATAACCAACAATTTCAAAAACAAAAATAAAATGAAATTAAAAAATAGATTAAACCTCTTGAGTTTAGACTTTTTATTTTATCTGAGATTGAATGTTTCTCATGAATAGTGCCGGTCTTGAGAATTTTGATGCCCTGGGCGAGATAAAAAAAATGCCCCAACTAAAACCATCTTTTATAATGTTTTCCTAGGAGAAAAAACGACATTACTTCGTTAACTAACAATGAACTTTTTTCAAAGTCTCATTTTGGTACGTGAATTACAAAATATCCTATAAAATGCTATTGACTTGCAAATGTTGTTTCAATATTCTCATTTTTGTGGGTTGTCCGTGTAAAAAACAATGAGTCGTTTCATATTATGTAATATATGACAAGTCATCAAAATATATACATTAAAATATTTATTCAATGATTTGTAATATTTATGAGAAATTTTATAGTTGACTCTATAAAACGGGATTTAAAAAATTCGTTGTTATTTAATCAACAATTAATAAATTTAAACTACTTAAATAATAGTAATAAAACATATATCATAACTTTTTATGTTTCTCATACATTGTTATTTACGAATGAATGTTTAAACAAAATGAAAGCCTAAAAGATCACTATAGCAAATAGTTGAATTTTTCACAGTTTTTTCTTCACGATATAGCTGACCATGAAACTTTTTTTATAAAAATTATAATTTTTCCACATTTATAGGTGTCATGAATATTTAAAAAAAATAATCTACACATGTAAGTGTGTACAATTAGATGAAGCTACACTTTTAAGTGAAGTAATTTTTTTATTAAAATTTCACATTTATAAATGTAGATATTATGACACTTTGTTCACACTTTTAGTTATGGATATTTAATAATATTTACATCTTTTGCAATTTTGCCACACTTTTAGGTGTGGAC
This sequence comes from Tanacetum coccineum, assembly GCA_026074375.1. Taxonomy (NCBI): domain Eukaryota; kingdom Viridiplantae; phylum Streptophyta; class Magnoliopsida; order Asterales; family Asteraceae; genus Tanacetum; species Tanacetum coccineum. The sequence continues at coordinate 33,117 of BQNB010055816.1, forward strand.
ATTCAAATAATATTTCTACACTTTTAACTATAGACATTTAGATAATATTTTCATGCTTATATGTGTAAAAAAATTTGTCACTCATTATTACTGCATATAGCAATGTGTGAATTTCATAATTTTACACATTTTTAACCGTTGACATTAGGCCTTTAAAATGTGAATAATTTAATTAATTTTTTGTAACGGATATAACCCGTTCTTCATAAAAATATCTTATAATACAAAGATAAAATTATGCAAGTGATATTAGATTTGATATATATTTGAATGAGAGGTATATGTCTATCCTATGTTGTTTAGTGTTTAGGGAGCCTACACAATGTTTAAACAAAACGAGTGATTATATGGGGAACAATCGTAAATAACTAAAGAGGGGGTTGCTGTTATTATATAGTAAAGATAAGGAGCAGAATTGTAAATAGTTTAATTACTCATGAATACAAACAATATTAAAATTAGAAAATATCGGTAATTGGTAACATTGAAAAGTCAAAATGGAAAAGCAACTTTTTCTTCTTCCTACTTTCCCTTTCTCTTTTCTTCACCACTGTTCTTCTTCTTCTATTAAATCACCATTTTTGTATTTCTTTCATTTAGACGAATCAAAACTTATGATGCCCCCTATTTGTTTGATACCCTGGGCGGTCGCCCAGCTCGCCCATGGCCAGGGCCGGACCTGCTCATGAATTGGGATCCTCTCATTTTCAACTCTCTCATGTTCTTCTCAAAGTCATATGTTGTGAGAGTGAGTAAATTAATATGACAAAACATTATACACAAATTTTAAAGGATCTCAATCAATTACCATAAATGCTTAAAACAATTTTATAACATAATATCCTTATTTACACCTTTTTTTTACATAATGCATGATACAACCACCTTTATATTCTCTAGAATAGGATGAGACAAAATCCCACTACATTGTCAACTCTGCATGGAAACTAGAAAGTGTGTTGGTACATTCTTTTTATTGATATGAAGAATCCTTAAAAGACACTTTCTTTTAGCTCAAGTTAAATATATCATTTAACTTTAGTAGAGATACTAGTTTTAATGTCCGTGCACGCACGGAACTTATACATTATGTTTTTCTAAATTACATATATATTTTTATTTTTTTCTGTTTTATAAGTTATGTTATAGAGTATTATTGAAATATATGAAGATAATAGATTCATTATATCGAAATATATGAAGATAATAGATTCATTAAATCTTTTATATATTACGTAGTATATGAACTTGAAGATGATTACTAATTCTTTTCTTTTCATTTACATGTTTTCTGACTTGACATTGTGAGCCGACTAATCCCAACAAAACTACCCTTTTAGGTAGCCCGGGGCTCAAGTGAACCTTCGATGTGCTTCGGTTGTACAACATGATTTCAGGCCGACAATGAAAAATCAACCAAAAGGTCTTCAGGTAGATTTGAGATGTGGTTAGATAATGTTAAATCTTTGTTTGGAAGTAAGAAATTGTTTACATTTGTTGTATTTTAAAATATAAAGTTTAGAAGTATAAGATTTAAAGGGTTATTTGTTTATTTTTTAAAGTTATAATAAAATTTGTAAATTTATAAATTTACACTTTTAACTTCATATATTTTATTTAAAATTAAACCACTAAAGTTTTATTAATTATCTCCTCTTTTTTCAAGTTTTTGTTTTCACAAATTTGACACATATATTTTTATGTGTTTTTTTTTCTCCATCAAATTTTTTCACTATATTTTTTCAATTTTGAACAAATTGATTCAATTTTGACTTTTTATTGACCAATCAGATCGCACGATTTTGCCTACGTGGCAAAATCAAGGATTCTGATTGGTTCAATTTATTTTTATATAAGATTTAATCTAATAGAAAACTCCGAAATGATGTAATTCTTTTATTATATAAAAGATTCCCACTGAAATGTGGTATATGAATGAGAAGAAATTTTGTTTCTTTGATAATGATATTTGCACTCTTATTCGACAAAGTTTATCAACACAACTACACAAGTTAAAATCAAAGAAACTTTCATTCCATTATACAATTAACATGACTCGCGACAAACGAACAAATGATGATAACACAAGGCTATAGAATCTTTCTTGTGTGCATGCTATGCGGTTAATTTTAATCACAATATGATTGTATAAGAGAAATGAAGATGCCAAAACAAGATAGAAAAATGATTGGTGTTTTGTGGCAAATGAGTGGTTTTTATTAGGAGATGCTTATTCTCTTGGAAAATGACATCCATGTTACGCATTGTATGAATACAATAACCAATAGTGAGTTACTTAGGTGGTGTTTGTTTTTTCAGAAATACCTCTTAACAGCATCTTAATCTGACTCATTCAGACGCGGTCAGACATTTA
>BQNB010055817.1:13421-38943 GCA_026074375.1 Tanacetum coccineum
TTATATATAATTTTTAAATGCATTTTATATATGTACAAAAATTGTTTTATATATTTATATATAATTTTTAATAGTTTTAAATATTTATATATAATTTTTAAATGCATTTTATATATGTTTAAACATTGTTTAAACATTTTTATATTTTGGGTCGACATTGTCGACCCAAACTTGTTTTATTTATAATATATTTTTTTTCGATTTGGCGGGATCATTAAAAATTTTGGCGCAAATTTAGGGTCGACATTGTCGACCCTAAACTTTAATAAAGTTACTTGATATTAAAATTATTTTATATATAATTTTAAATTCATTTTTTATATTAGAAAAGGGATAAAATAATTTTTTAAAACTTAGGGTCGACATTATCGACTCTAAATGTCGACCCAAAACTAATTTGTTGATTAGCCACATTTGGTTTAAAAAAGTGGGTCCCCTGCCAATATTAGGGTCTCGCCGACCCCAAACCCACATTTTGTTGTAGTGCAAATAAATGCGTACAACACTAAAAATAATTAGTAGCTTTATTGACGTCGCAAATAACTTGAAAACACAGGTGTTATAAACACCACCAAAATAATGTAAAAACAAATACCATCAACTAGCCATAACTCCACGAACTAATAAACTGCAATGGCAATTGTCGAAGAAACTTGAGTGCTTTCGCCGACCTTAATCTAGGAGAAACCTTTTTCATTTCGTCAATGACAGAAACTAACTTCTGTGATTTATTGACTAACTCAAAAAGACAAAGAGTTCTAATCTTTTTCCTCAAGATATCACCTTTTGATTACATTCTTATATAAAAATAATTGCAACTAATACTCCCTGCATAAACTAGAACACACCCCGTAAAGTTTACGTTGATCTTAACTTTATGAAACAAAAGGAGTAAAAAAAAAAAAAATTCTTAAACATCAGGAATCATCGACGTTGACCTTAATCTTATGACCATAAGCCTTAAAAATCACAGCCTGTTACTCGAAAGCAACGGTTGGGAAGATGGCCGAGTGACATCAAATGTAAACATAAATATCTACACATACATAAATAAAAAGCATAAACACTTATTTGTTTCAAAATCAAAAATTTAGCTACCCAAACACTTCTATTTCTCAACAACAATCAAATCAAAACCTAACCTTACATCTCAGAAGCAACACAAAACACATGAACAAGACAACACTTTTTTATCAGAATTATTACGTATCATATAAACTAAATGGCACAAACAAAAGGAATGACTCACCTGATGTCATGTCGATCATTATGAAGGTAATCTAACCCACTTTTGTTAAGACGAAAAAAGTGGCATGCTGGTGGCAAACTGTCGTATTCGATGTAGTACATAACCATGTTGGCTTTATTTTGGAGCTTTGTTCTTAACAAGTAAAATTGAGAAAATTAATACAAAGCAAGTAAGAAACTAGTAAGCTTTACACACAGCAGATCTATATTATGTGTGTGTGAAATTATTGGGGTTTTAAGAAGAAAGAAAATGATGTATGTGAAATTCAAAGAGTGGATGAGAAAATGAGTGGATAAGGTAGATGAAATAGTTGGTGTACTTGGAGTGGATAAGGGCTTGTTGACGTTTTCTAATAAAACTAGTTGAGGGCAAGCAAAAAACTCTACAGTTATGTGGTCTCAATCTTGAATTCATGAAAATGTTACAGTTTATTGGATGTGGTTTCGTTAAGGTTTAACTAATACTACGTATATGATAGTTGTAGCTATAAATTATGTAGGAAAACAAGAATTGTTTACCCGTGCGTTGCGGCGGAACTAAATTTGATAATGACATGAGCAAATTTTGTTTTAAAACCATTTTTTTGACAACATTTTTTCTTCTTTTACTTACGTGTTTCACATTATACTGGTTAAAGTATCGCTTACTTTAGAGGTAAAATGAAATATATCCTTCCCAAACACTTTATCCAAATCTCACTCGCAAAAACCTTACCATGAGATCATAATGTTGATAAAGTCTGTTTACCTCAATCATATAATAAAATCCCAAAATTAATCACCAAGAGAATTTGTGATTTTCTATATCTATCAACCTATATTATAAAACAATTTTTCTGTAGCACCCTCAAATTTCGCCAACTCAGCCTTAATAGTTTGTAACTGTTTAGCTAACTTTTGACGTCATTCTACACGGTCGATAGCCCAACTACACTAGCTTTATTTTCTACAACTTTTTCTTTCATTTTTTTTTTTTTGAACGGCGACTTTTATTAAGAAAAACTAGCAAGGAGCTAGAAATTACAAAGAAATAAGAGACGAGTTTTTATACCAATCGTCCCAGCTAAACAAAGTATTGCATCTATACCGACACCAGTAATAAGAACTACAAATAATCTCATCAAAAAACGTCTCCTTAGATTTGGGCTTGGCCTCGAACATCTTCTTATTACGAAAATTCCATAGAAGCCACCACATCACAAAATAAATACCTTGGAACATGCTTTTATTCTTCTTCGGCAGTTTTACATTATCGATCCAAGACCTCCATTCTCCGTAAGAGTTAAAATCCATAAAAGGCACGTCCCACCACCGATTTATTAATTTAGAAATCTTCTTTGCCGTGTTACAAGCGAAGAACAAATGATTATAAATAAACAAGCTATATAACCAAATAAATCCCCTTTAAGGAAAACACATATATATGTCGACCAATGATTATAAATTGTATTAAAAAGTTTAATAATTGTATCAAATCATGAATACTATTTATGTAACATCAATGTACAGTATACACAATATGTATGTAGTTGACAATGACTTTGGCCAAATGTGGTTGTGACTATGGGTAGTTGGACATGTCCCATTTATATGAGACCATATAACAAAATTAAACATTTCTAACTTGCACTCCATCTAATAAACATGTATTTATACGTCAAATTTGATATAACTTGTTACATTCTCAATTTCTGTTTTTAGATATATTGTGCTTTCACATTAATCATCCCATGTGAAAAATTCTACATCATCTTAGCAAGATATGGTTACATTATAACTAGACAAATGAGTTAAGAGGTATGGTAAAATGAGTTGAATGAGAGAATAGTCCTTGTTCATAACACAAGAAAGATTCAAAAAATGTGTGAATTGATGGAAACACTTTGAATTCGGGTGTCTTTTCGCACCAGTCATCATCCTCTTCAAAAAAAAAAAAATCGAAAACTCTCCTGGCACAGTGAGACACCAACTGAAATAGGCAGGAGTAGAAACTCGAACCCTTGATTTTTATCAACAAAATCTTTTCAGTAAGCTCATGAATTCTTCGAAAATGAATCAACTAAGCCAAATCACTTTGGTTGTTATAACTACAAAACACTTTTCGTTTTAAAGCAGGTTGTGGCACTCGTATTCGATTTTGGAAAGATATTTGGGTAGGCGAGACTTCTCTTTTTACAAGGTACAATCGTCTTTATCATCTTGATCAAGACAAAGATTGTCTTATCATTGACCGTATTAATAAGAAATTACAAAGAAATAAGAGACGGGTTTTTATACCAATCGTCCCAGCTAAACAAAGTATTGCATCTATACCGACACCAGTAATAAGAACTACAAATAATCTCATCAAAAAACGTCTCCTTAGATTTGGGCTTGGCCTCGAACATCTTCTTATTACGAAAATTCCATAGAAGCCACCACATCACAAAATAAATACCTTGGAACATGCTTTTATTCTTCTTCGGCAGTTTTACATTATCGATCCAAGACCTCCATTCTCCGTAAGAGTTAAAATCCATAAAAGGCACGTCCCACCACCGATTTATTAATTTAGAAATCTTCTTTGCCGTGTTACAAGCGAAGAACAAATGATTATAAATAAACAAGCTATATAACCAAATAAATCCCCTTTAAGGAAAACACATATATATGTCGACCAATGATTATAAATTGTATTAAAAAGTTTAATAATTGTATCAAATCATGAATACTATTTATGTAACATCAATGTATAGTATACACAAAATATGTATGTTGTTGACAATGACTGGCCAAATGTGGGTTGTGACTATGGGTAGTTGGACATGTCCCTTTTATATGAGACCATATAACAAAATTAAACATTTCTAACTTGCACTCCATCTAATAAACATGTATTTATACGTCAAATTTGATATAACTTGTTACATTCTCAATTTCTGTTTTTAGATATATTGTGCTTTCACATTAATCATTTCATGTGAAAAATTCTACATCATCTTAGCAAGATATGGTTACATTATAACTAGACAAATGAGTTAAGAGGTATGGTAAAATGAGTTGAATGAGAGAATAGTCCTTGTTCATAACACAAGAAAGATTCACAAAATGTGTGAATTGTCGGAAACACTTTGAATTCAGATGTCTTTTCGCACCAGTCATTATCCTCTTCAAAAAATAAATTCTAAAACTCTCCTGACACAGTGAGACACCAACTGAAATAAGCAGGAGTAGAAACTCGAACCCTTGATTTTTATCAACAAAATCTTTTCAGTAAGCTCATGAATTCTTCGAAAATGAATCAACTAAGGCAAATCACTTTGGTTGTTATAACTACAAATGACAAGAAGAACGTTAGCAAGACATATATTAAAACTCTATTAACAAGAGAAACAAATTTATTTTACATATGGAAAAAAAATAATTTGTCAATATTTTCGAGCAAGAAAAATATTTATATTTAACTAAATAGTGCTATTTTAACACTTTAACATCATTTTCATAATATTTTCAAGCTTGACGTTTTATTTCACAAGCATTACCAATATTTCAATGCTTTGACTCTCCACCAAAAAATGTGTTTCGTTAGACTTTTTTTGCTCATGTTCTAGAAGTCGTTTTCCACCATGTTCAATTCTCAAGCAACTTATGCAATGGTTCACATATAATGTGGTACACATTGAAATGAGGCGTTATCGATTTAATTACATTCTTGTTGTATTTGTAAGTTTTTTTTATAAGGTAAATCAAGCAAAAAAGTATTATAGTTTCTGCCAATTTTAATTTTAGGTACTCAAATTTGTTTCTTAATTTAATGTACCAAAGTTAATTTATGTGCAATGTAAGATATTTTGAGGTTTTTCTGACTTTTCGAGAGAGGTTTTAAGTCATTTTTCTCGCTGAAATGATTAACTAATGTGATGCATCATTATTATTGAGCATTTAAAAGACATTTCGACCGATAACCCCTTTTCGAAAAGTTATAAAAACCTTATATTGCACATAATATTAATTTTGATACCTTAAATTAAGAAAAGAAAGTTGGGTACCTAAAATTCAAATTAGCGTAAAGTATGATACATTTTTGTGCGATTTGCCCTTTTATATATCGACTTACATTTGTTTGGCGAAAACTATCAGTTTCCATCAGTGTTGCAAAAAAAAGGCCTACAAAGTCTATTAATCACTACTTAGACGCTATTGGGCACTAACCTTTTTGATTAATGTAAGTCGGTCAAACAAATCAATCAACCATGGTTAATGGCGGTCAACGACGGTCAATGGTGGTCAAATTTGTCGAAAACCTACAATTTTTGCCGGAAATACTCAAAAAATTCACCGGAAACCTTTTCGATTACACTAGCTATACAATTTGTTTTTTTATGGAAAATCTTATCGGAAGTACTAAACACTCGTTGAAAATACGCAAAACTTGCCAAAAATATCAATTCGATTAATCACCGATTAATCTGTCCGACTACCTATTAACGATTTTTGCAACCTTTATTTCTATTAACTATTTTGATAATGAAACAAATTATCAAAAAAGTTGTTTACAGTACTAGTATAAATATTGGATTAATAATTTATTGGATTAATAATTTTGTGATTGATACTTTTAGAAAATGCTCATGATATAAATACCCCTTAAAAAAACCATTTGTACCTCCATGTTTTTGATTTTGTTTTTTATATAATTTTATATATGTTATAAAACTGTGACACGGAAAAAATAGAACGAAAAATATAAAGTTTAACAGGTCAAAAGTATGAAACTGTTAAAAATTACGGAACAGAAACTGATAAAAAACTGCGCTGCACTGTAAAAAATGGGATACAAAAGAAATCTTTATACATTTTTTATACTTTTTAGCGGGCTAGGGGAGTTACCAATAATAGCACCCTGTAGAAAAACATTAGTATGAGTCATACTCTCTAGTCTTGTATGATGTGACCATCATTAACAATGGCCATTAATGGTTCCTTGTAGGACCCTTTTTTCCATCTTGCTGATTTGCATTTAATCCTACCTTTCTTTTTTCTTTGACAAAATTAAAGGTCATAGTACATTTTTATTTGATTTTCTTAATTCACCATGAATAACAAGAAATGAGCTATAAAGATGATAACTTGATTGTGTTTTAAATCATTAAGACTATAATCGGCTTACTAGTCTTTTGAACAAGATTTCGAGTAGTCGAAATGACTGGATAGGGTTTTTCGCGAGGAGTCGAAATGACTACATGAGAAAGTGAAATATTTCAAATAATGGAAGGTTAGGATATTTATTTATTTGAATGTTTGGGTAACTATGTTTTTCAAGATCGTCCTAAGTGGGATTCTTGAAAATTTTGGAGACTATTTTGTCATTATGGCAAAATCAATTTGATGAAAGAATTATATTTCAAAATCAATAGCTAGTTAGTTAAGTTGTACAATTGTACACTATATTAGTTTGATTATTAAAAAAAATGTGTAGATTGATGGGAACACTTTGATTTCAAGTGTCTTTTCGCACCAGCCATTGTCCACTCCACATGGAATATCTCAGACAACTCTTCTGGCCTAACAAAGCATCAACTGAGGTGAGTACGAACAGAGACTCGAACGCATGCGTTTTATCCTTAAAATCTCTTTAGTAAGCTCATACGCTTTTCGAAGGCGGCTACCAACTAAGCTAAAGTTACTTGATGTATTAGCTTGATTATCAAAAAAATTATGAAACTTATGTGATCATTTAAATATCATTTTATGATGCCAAAAACGATATTAAAGCATGCTTTTGTCTATAGTGTTGTTGTTTAGCATGTACATGGGATATTAACGTTAAAGAGTAATTATAAATTTGATTTATCACTTTGTAAAGTCTATATTTTATATACTAGTCTTCTTATTTTAACTTTGGTCTCTTCGAAAAATACACAACCCACATGGATCTTTTTTGTTTAAAGTTCTGTGTCTTGTAACTACATGTTGAATTTGATATAAAGTTAAAATTGTGTATTAGTTTGAAAATTTGCATATCATTACACATATACAAAACACATGAGCATTTATAGATTCAAATTATACTAGAATGATAATATTGAAACACCTAGTTTTTAATAACTAATGAAATATGTTTCTAAAAAAAATATTTGTAATAAAAGTATAAAACACAAATAGTCATCTTAAAGAATGAAATCATCATTGACTTTTATGTACCAAGTACAAATAAAAATTTTAAAAACTATAAATAGAATTTTATAATCAAATGTCATAGATGTAGTTTGTTCTCCAATCTTAATCTTGTTTGATTAATTATCAATTTTAAATATGATTTATTATTAATTAGCCCTGGAATTTTCCTGACTCTATTATTTGCATTAAATTATTTATTATCTCAACTACTTTGTCTCAAAACAAGCATCTATCAAACATAAAAATCACCTTCAACCATGCACAATATTTTATTTTATACCCACAAAAAATAGCAAAAAAACAAAAATTACTTTCATCATCTACTTCTATTTAAATCAAGGTTTGTTGATTGAATCATATAGTCAAAAGAAATACACTTTATATATAGTCTTTTTCACTATGTAAAAAAAATAATTCACTAGTTTTATGAAATGACAAAGGAATCATATGAGTACTAGTTAGTGTTCTATATTACACGTTTTCTTTTTTGTCTTGTGCTTTAACTTGTTAACATAAATAGGATTAACAATGTTGATACAATAATGGAAGATAAAACAAGTAGTGCTAGGGATCTTTTCATGACTAGTAATATGTAATCTAATGTTTATAACTTACATAAACATTATAATTTTATGCTAAAATGTTATACTAGTGACAAAGAAGATTGGCTAGCATTGGAACTCTCTTCCTCTTCCTATTGGAAGACTAGTATATCCTTTTATATAAGTTGATTGTTTGTTTCTTACTACCTGTAGGGACGAAACTTACACTATGTTTCCGAGTATAAACAGAAAGAAAAAAAAAGAAAAAAAGGTAAAGAAGAGATGTATAAGAAATAATTTTTTTATTTTGTGTTTTCGAGTTGAAAAGAAAAAAAAGAAGGATGTAAGCAAAAAAAGACTTTAAAATCAACTTCACTCAATTATATACCAATACGAGGCATGCAGACCCGTGCGTTGCACACGTGTTGTATCTAATTGTTGATGGCGTACGATTTTTGTAAGTTGGAGATCTAAGTATGTTAGTGCATTTAAATGAAACGTGTCGCGTAATGTTTAGGAAAGTAGGTACAAATTTTTTTGATTAAAAATTGAATATTGTTTATGTCTAAAACTCAACTTTTTTTTTGAACAACAACTTATATTAAAACGCTAGCAAGGAGCTAGAAAAGGATTACATGGAAATATAAAGAGGATTCTTTAACCAATCTATCTTACTAAAATTTAACTTGCTTCTAGATCTACACCACGTGAAAGAAAGCGCCACGATATCATCAAATAACCGAGCTTTAGACGGAAAGGGACCAAAGATCGATTTATTACGGAAGTTCCAAACCGACCACCAAGTGATGTAAAAAACGCCTTCCATAAGCAACTTCAGCTTGGAAGAGAGCCGAAGACTAGAGAACCACTCCCACCAATCATCATAAGAGGATAAATTCAATAGATTAACATCCCACCATCTCGATATACTCTTATACAAATCTTTCATCATGGGACAAGAGAAAAAAATGTGATTTGTAGACTCAACCGCAACCGCCACAGTTACAATATGGACTAAATAGATTGAATGTCCATACCTCTACGAGAGAGATTAAGCCGCGTTGGGAGGTTGTTAAGCTTGACTCTCCACAGAAAGACTATTAATTTAGTGGAACATAAGTACACCAATGCGTTTTAGAACCCATTCGTCCAAGAGGTTTTATCATCGTTGAGGATCCTAGCCGAGGAGACAGAAACTCTACGTCTTCTGAAAGCGACCATCACCATTATCTAGCAATTTAGAAAGACAAATGGCCTTCCAAAATAGATGTTCAATCATAGCCAATCTGAGATTGCCTCGGTTCCACTTCTAGGGATTACGCCTAAAAGAAGTAATAGACTCGGTTGTGCAATTTTCCCAGCCTCAAAGATCTTTTTATCTAATCGAGAGCAAAAGTCTAGGAAAATAGATTATAACGAGACATCACCTTCCAATGGCTCAGACCGAAGAAAGCCTTTCCCCCCATTCCAACCTTTATCTTAATGTAGCCTAAAAGATCTTTACCCTTGTTTAAACAACATAAGGAGAGTGCGGAACAATCTTCCAATCCAATTTGATGACGCACTAGGCTTAATATGATAACCAAGCTTACCATCGACACCATGAATAGCCTTAATAACACGAGACCAAAGAGAGAAGCCTTGAGAATGAAAACGCCAAATCCATTTAAAGATGAGCGCTCGGTTAAGTGCGAAGAAACTCGAGACACCCACATTACCACCCTTTTTCCTTAGAAAGCCAAGACGTTTTCCCATTTAACAAACGTCATTTTTGCGAATGTTAGGTCCCCACCATTTGAAAAATGACTACGATCTTGCTTTCTAATTTATTAATCACATAACATAGGGGCTTTATACATCGACATGTAGTAGATCGGAGTAGCACCTAAAACAGATTGAAGTAGGGTTAATCTTACGTCAACAGATAGAACCTTCGAACTTACATTTTGGAGAGGCGACATTGAACTTTTGTTGAGAACTATATCCCACGATTTGTTCGAGACATGTGTCTACAAATATTAACACCCAACGTACTGAAAAGGAAGTACTAAGAGGTCAAGCAACTAATGCTATTTGCAGCGTGGAGTAACCAAAGAGTTATCAACAGCTATACCCGTAATCTTACTCTTGTGGAGATTAATACGCATACCTGATGCCTGAAAGAAACAATCCAACACACGAATGATGGTCGAAATATTAGAATCGCACCATTGTCCAATGAAGACCCACTCGTAGCAAAAAAAGATGAGAAATCTGCAAAAGAATTATCTTGAAGAAACACCTTTGTAGAGACCAGCATTAACAACCTTTTGAAAGGACAAATGCAGACTTTCCATGACAAGAATGAACAAGAAAGGCGATAAGGGATCTCCCTGTTTGAGACCCTTGAAATATTGAAACTCAGAGGTCGGGCTCCCATTAACAAGAATCGAACCCTTAGAAGAATTTAAACAACTTTGGATCCAATCACGCCAACGAGACCCAAAACCTAAATTTTTCAAAACATCATCCAAAAAGTCCCAACGCACAGAATCAAAAGCCTTCTCAAAGTCAACCTTGAAAATTAGAGTTTGCTTCTTTTTAGCTTTACACCAATGAATAATCTCGTTCAAGATAAATGGGCCATCTAAAATTTGACGATTTGCAATAAAGCCAAATTGGCTCTTCATCACAAGACCATCAATGACAGTCACAAGACGATTAGCGAGAAGTTTGGTAATGATTTTATAAAGGCTGCCAATAAGACTTATAGGTCTATAGTCCTTCACCATTTTAGCCCCTTGAAATTTCGGAATCAACGCAATAAAGGACGAGTTACCTCCTGAATGACGAAAACCATTATTAAAAAAGTGATTCACGGCTTCCACTACATCGCCTTCAATTAAATTCCAAAATCTACGATAAAAACCAAAAGTGAAACCATCAGGGCCAGGAGATTTATCTAAACCACAATCCCAAACAGCTTCTTTGATTTCCTCTTTAACAAACACTCTTTCCAAATCCTGAGCTTGTTCCGGAGACAATCTGTTGGGGAAGACCATATCAAGAACAAGACAATTAGCACAAGAGGCTTCAAATCTAGATTGGAAATGAGATAAAAATTCATTTTGACAGCAATCGGAGTCCTCAATCCATTTCCCCGTCAATGATTAGTGCCCGATTAGAGAAGTTTATTACGGTAAGTTTGTTGATTATTTACATGAAATAAATTTAAAATTTTCATCGCTTCATCGACCATTTCACTTTAGCTTTGGGCAATCAATCGACTCCGTATTATCAAAGAAGAGAGATGATTCATAATGTCCAATACGGTCTTCAAATGAGTAGAGGACGACACCCCTTGATCCAATGAGAGTATCAATAGCAGCTAAGTTTAGTCTTACAATTCTTTCTCTAAGTGGAAGTTGCTTATCTTTTTTACATTTCACCCAATGACTAATTTATGCCTTTGAGCATCTTAAGCTTTTTAGCCCAAAAATATATTTACTAAACCCTTTAAATAATAGCATTAGGGAATCAGTATGGTATGTTTTTCCATGTATCGCACAAAGCATCAAGCCTTCGAGTTCAAACCAGTGTGTAAAATCGAAACGGAGTAGGACATAGTCAATATTTAATTCTCGCAACAAAAATGGGTCTTGATCAGACAAAATCTATCAAAGTAAAAGAAGAAAGATTGGGACAACGTTCTCTGTAGATTATCAGATCAGAAAACGATCAAGTTTGACTCATTTTTGAAGCGGATTATGTGTCAAGTAAAAGAATAACCATCAGACGGAATAACTTCCACCAACACCTGCTGAAATTAATGAGTTAAAGCATCAGCCATGTCGAGCATTAAAATGGACCATAACCTTTTTCTTTGTGTCGAAACTCATGAAAATCACCCATCACGTTTACATCTCCTATTCCATCTATCATTCAGAATGTTAGATATTGCCATAAGCATTCTTTTTTTCAGAAGATCTTGAGGCGCATAAACTGAGGACCGTTCGAGCAATTTTTTTGTTATTTGGAACGCCTTTAGTCAATTTTTCTCGTAAAAAGACATTATTAGCATTGTAATTAGGCTTGTTTTTTAGCGTTAAAAAGTTAAATTAAAAAAGTTATTTATTATATGACGTATTATGACATTAATATTAGACTCAATAGTTATTCATTATATGACTTTTTTGACATTAATATTAGACTCAATCAAAGATACAAAGCTTATATACTTATTTAAGAGTAAAATAAGAAATTTTTACTATGCGAGTAAGCGACTTATTTCAATATGTCTTCAACTTCTCAAAATAGGTTAGAGTGTGAATATATGGTAGTGTTTGGGTTAATAGCAATTTATACGTTTATACATCTTTTAAGCTTCTTTTATCAATCTTTAAAAGATGTAACCAACTGACCACGATCAAAACAAATGAGACATACACAATAATATTTTGCATGTGAAGCCCTTGAGGCGAGGCATCATCCCTTGAAACTTTCTTCATAGCTACCACTAACGCTGAGTAAAGTGCAAGAGCAAATGGTCCAACAACAGTCAAACATTGATACATGTTAGTTCGAGCCATACACATGTAAACAACCAATCAACAAAGAGGCTTAAGAACCCTTATATTGTTCTTGTTTGATCTAGCTCCTTGCTAGTGTTTTAATAAATCGCCGTTCAAAAAAAATAAAAATAATAATAATGTATAAAGCCTGCAAAACCGAATGAGATACCAAGCCCAAATCGTGTAATGTCAAATATGTCATAGCCCATGATTTAATTCAGTTTACCCAAGGTTTAGGAGTAATAAAAGAGTGACAACCTTAATATTACTCACTTCATACGCCTACCACACATCACTTTCTCTCTAGATGCAGCCACCAACCCACAAATCATCCATCATCTCTTTTCATTCCATTTCATAAATCCGCCGCACCATCGCAAGATAAAAATTACACTTTTTTCTTCAACAAATAAAAAGAAACGTGATTCCGATTCCCAGTTTTGTTTTTTAGTTAAGTTGCATCCTTACTCACAGAAACACCAAAGAAATTTATCCTCAAACCATGTAATCATTCGCATCTACAAAACCAAATCAAGTCACAGTCCTTACAAGTTTTGTTATTATCCGAAATTGAGTGATTGTGGTTGTGACAGGGTTGGATTCGAGTTCGGGTCGGGTGAGTGAACGAAGGTTGGTGTAGATGGAGACCACTGCTTGTTTCTGGAGTGATGGTTGTGATATTTTTTTCAGCTTAGTAACGGTTGGAATGTGTCCATTTTGTTTGAATGATGACGGTGGGGTGGAGGACGGGAGGTAGGTGTCGCACCAGTCGGGTTTAGGAAATCTTTATATGATCATGTAACTCTTGTAGTTTGTGTTCGAGTGGGGTTTTTGTTCCTGTTCGAGTCGGCCGCCTCGTATTCGCGTTAAAAGGTTCAAGTTGTTGCTGGCGGGTTGTACTTCATGATAGGGCAGTGTTTTTGCGTTCGTCTGTTCATATATGTTTCGAGTTAATCGGGGTTTGAGTTGAGAGGTGTGGCGAGCCAAAGAAAGGAATGTGTTATTTATAGGTTCCCTTAATTCCTATTGAGTTAATGCATCGGTTATAGCAGGGAAGAGATTCATCTTTTCTTCTTTGGAGATGAAGGGTTGTGTAACCTATGGTGTTGGAATCCCTACAGTCGAAATGAATGTTGCAGAATGAATCACATTAAGTGTTGAATTGCTTGAATAGAAGTTCACCACAGACTTAAGCTTTTAATGGATACTGCTCCAGTAAATTAAAGGGTTGTATCTTTTAGTATAATAGATGGGAAGAAGATTACGAAAGTACATTTGGTGTAATTTACTATCCTTTACTTTTTTCTCATCTCCTAAAAATTATCAGGAATATAATTTTTTTCATTATCATCCCAAACATTTCCCTTTTATTCTAAAAAATAAATTCGGGATAGTGAAGACTGGAGGGGTCGTGCTTTCCCAGATTTTTTTAGCCATAACTAAATTGTTAACCATTACACTTTGTAGTGGTAAGTATTACTAGTACGAATGTTAAATGAAAATGTAGGTTACCCTCTTAAAACAAATATGTTACAGTTTGACCCTTTCAGTTTAATTTGTCTGGTTTCGTCTATTACTACTTGGTTTATTATGCATTTAGCTTAGATGTCCTTGCACATACAATAACATAATTTGCAATATGCTAATCTCTTGTGATAAACGTTCACACTCCCGTTCGAAAGATAATATGTGAAAGATAATTCTTACGTTAACTCACTATCTTTTATTTAACAACTGAGATTGGTGTTTTATTACGACAATCGACCTATAAAATGAAAAACTACTAAAACTAGGGGTGACAATTCTCGACACGACACGATAAACGACACGAACCTGACACGAAGTTAAACATGTTTGGGTCAAAAACAGGTCAACCCGTCTAACCCGTGTAATAAACAGGTCGTGTTTGGGTTTAGTAAGTACTAAACATGTTAACACGTGAACCCGTTTAACTATATATGAGCATCAAAAAATAAAATACATAGCTTGGATTTATGTACTTAATATGAGTGAATTACGATTATAACCTTGATATCATTGTAATTGTTCATGTTTATCATCTTTTTAGATCCTTATATCATTTTTGCATATCAACTAGTTATATCGACAAACCATCAACCTTATTTATCGCTTGACCTATTTACTTAAACATGTTAAATGGGTTACAAATGGGTTACATGTGTTATGCAGGTCTGAGTTAAGGTTGAGGTTTTTGACACGATTAATAAATGAGTCGTGTTTGGATATAGGTTATAATAACCCGTCAACCCGTTAACCCGAACAGGTCAACACAAACACAAGTCAATTCTCACCCTAACTAAAACTATGACCAAATACATGGGTACACATGAATATGATTTCTTAGCATATAGTAACAGTAGTGGCCCTGTGTTGATCAATCAAGTATGTATTTTATTGACATATTGACAAGTTGATTTATGTATGTGGATCCCACTTTCCCATGTCCTGGTTTGCCACGTGTCCACTCTTGTTAACTTGCCCATATTCAGTCCATTCCACTGTACATGTACATGTAAGCTTTATATTACTACGTAATACGAAGTAGTATTTCAGTGAGTTAAAATGAAATCAGAAAAAAAATTAAATGAAAAGAATGAGAAGCAGTTATAACCACATAATCAAGATATATCGATTTAAATTGAATGCATCTCTATTCACATAGATGCATTATAAATTATAATGTATTTTCTAGGTTAAACTGAGATGAGCTACATTTCATCAAATTAGATGAATAACGTGTAATTTTCGTCTACTACATGTCAAATGTAGTTCTCGTGAATAGAGATGGCAATGGACATCTGATCCAATGGGTGTCCGCACGATCCGATTCATTTCTAATGAATATGAATGAACCAAATAAGTAATTAATGGATATGGATATGGATGTGCGAAATTATAAGTGGATCAGATATGGATAACATGTTATCATCTATGGATCATCCGTTTACCACCCGAAAATTATGATCATATATCTTTTAAAACTTCAATTATATCGCTCTGATCCAATATCCGATCCACCCCATCCGAGAAGAAAACACACAAACCCATGGTTCATTTTTGGTGTCACATGCATCAAAAGCACTAAGTGTGAGATATCTTATGATCACAGAATATGCAATCATATGGTCACATATTAAATGAAACACAAAGTTAAATTTTTTTTTTTTAAAAAAAAAAAAAAAACCCACCAACACAATAGTAAATAAAATGCATATGTTTCGGAAAATAGTAACAATAGCTTTAGTCATATGGATAAAAAACAATGAAGAAATTTCAAAGGATTGGTTGAGTGTTGGCTTGGCCATGTGCAATCATATTAAAAACCACATGAATTTTCTGAGCTTTTTCTGTTCATTCATAGTCTTGAGTCTTGACAAAATGGGTACAGATACACATTTGGGCCCATTGAAACTGAACCAATCTTATATGGGTTGTGACCCATAGGCCCCACTAATATCACTACATTTTTACCTGTCAGGTTTTGCTAATATACCCAAACCAAGTAACAATCCGTACATCTTATCTGAAAAGTTAAGGTAATTGGGCCGGAAAAACTGGGTTAAAGCCCAGCCCATTAGAAAGCAAACTATTAACTATGTTTTGAGTTGGGGCTCAACATCAGATTGCGAACCGAACCGAACTCAGAAACCGGACCGAATATATGTCGGTATGGTCATCGGTCTACCTTATTCCTCATTTTGGGTCATCGGTCTGGTCTGGTGCGATCTTAAGCGCAACCCGCTATTATGCTTTGTTGGGTCGGACTGACGCGAACCTAAGACCGAACATTTCTGTCCGGTCGTAGATCTGAAGTTCTGTACCCAATCGGTTTTCGGTCCGGTCCGGTCCGGTTTTTGAACCTTGATTAGCCCTATTTCGGGTTGTTTAACATTTGTGGATAAAAGCACTATTGACCACTAACCCACACGCCTTACCTTCTAGGAAAATCTTTTACTTAGTAAAGGAAAACGTAAAGTGAGATATTCGTATTTCAAAAAAATCAAATCATACTTTATTTAGTAATATTTTTTAAATTTAGATTTTTTTTAATATAATTTTATTTAAAAAACCTTAAAATTTGGCTAAAGTTTATAAAAATTCGTTTTATATGGTTTTCTATAAAAAAAATTGTGTAAAAAATATATGTGTCAGAAATATAATAAAAAAACATTTAGGAAAGCGGAGTTAATCACAAAGAGGTTAGGGGTTAAAAAGAAAATTGGAATAAATAAATACCCCCTTAAATAGTCTCTCACAAAACCTGAATTAGATTTACTGAGTTCCCAACCCTAATCCAAAGGCGGATTTTGTTTTGATGATCCGCTTTGAATATGAAAAGCCTCAATTTTCAAAGTGCAAAATCAATAGTTTTTGTTTAGTTTATGATGTAAAAAAAAAAAAAATACCTCAAAACCTACCGCTCTTCCCACAACCCCTTAAGAAAACCCTTTTCCAGATTGTGAATTTTAATTGCAGGTATTTAGCAACGAAACATATTTTAATTTGCATTAATTTCCCATCGAATACAAGGTTGTTTCCTATCTTTTCCCTTAACCTAATGTTTGTTCTTGATAAATTTTAAAACGAATCACATAACATCTTTGTACATTAATTCGATTTTCACATGACATAGTTTAGGTCTTTGTGTTTTGATCAACAAGTAATTTTTTGTTTTGGATGCATTGAGAATACATGTCTATTAAATTTGGAAATTTGGATTTGAATTAATCTTAATTGAATCAAAATTAGTGAACATAAATTTGTACTTTAATAATCTTAGCTTAAGCTGTTTAGGATCAGCTTATTGTTCCTTTGACTTCTATTTATCTTCTTTCGTATGATCTGGTTTTTTTGAGGTACATATTTTTTGTTTGTTTAGAAAAGATGCTTTTTTTTGCACAATTGAACAATTTAGGGATACATTGTTAGTTTGGTGTCTATGTAGGTGAAGTGTTTGATGTAAATATGTGATGCTTGACAAGGGTTAGAATGACAAACACAATGTATCCTTTATATATTTTCACCATGTCATTATTAACGAAGTTGTTTTGTAGTTAATGTGTTCGATGAAATGCTTGACGAGATATGAAGAACTGTGACACTTAAATCTCTTTAAAATCGATGGGCATGAGTTTTAAACCTCAAAAAGAAGCTCCTTTAAGGTACTAATTTGCTTGATAGAAATAATCGAAATTGTGTTAATTGTGTCAATACTTACATAGAGAACAAACTCGCTTAATTCTTATGGATTAAGTAAGCTTGCGAACATTGGGTTAGTTTTATATATAAAGAAACTGAAATATTTCTTTTGTGTGTAAAGTTCACACTTTTTAGTTGGTACTAGAATTCGCAATTGCTTGGTTTTGATGGGTCCGCCTTTCATATAGCCTCCGTATCACTAAGACCAAGCAAAACAGGTTTTTATCTTGAATCTTTGTAGAAAAATATCTTAAACTAATAAAAAGTTATGACCCATTTAGGTAATTTAACTTGTTACTTGTAGACGCTCTCGCTCACGGCGCGGCTCGTCGCGCGCTTCTTCTATTTATTTAGTTAGACATGAAGTTATTGAGATGAGTGATGATGCAAACTTTAAAACTTTAGTAGAATTACCCGAGGATAGAGCAAATCGGTGGTAGGGAACAGGAACAACTAATTCACTCTTAGCAGAGCAACAAAGAAAAGAGGGGTGGCTGCTGGTACTGCATCTCAGAATGCGCACGTGGTGTTCGAAAGCTAATCAAAAAATTCTTGAAGCCAATGACACTAACAACATCACCGGGAAGAAGGTGAGCAAGAATATGCATTTTATTATTGAATTTTAGAATTTCACAAATATACTAATACTTCTTTAGCCATATATATAACATTCTTCATGTCAGAATTATTTGTTGTTGGTGTAAGTGCTTATGCTCGGTTATATTACTATGAAAACATGCTAAAGGTTGATACTAAGAGATTGTTAATCATTTAAATGAGCATGGCAAAGTTTTATAAAAGTTAAATGTGCAATGAGTATATCCTGATATTATATGTCTGTTTTCAAGGTTATGGCATAAGTGAATCAACTGATGTGGGAACGCGTGGATTTGATACTTGAGATGCTAAAAAATATGCACCTACTGGACTATTGTCTCTTAATATGGAAGCTAAAGTAATTGCGTTATTGGTTTGTATACCGTCCTGGAAAGACTGGTGAACTTTGGTTATGCGGGCCTGCATGTTTTTAAGTAAGAATATACAGATTCACATTTCCAGTATAGCGAAAGGGGTGATATAATGAAAGGTAGCTTAATTCTGTATGAAATATATTTATCTACTTTGTGTTTGAACACACTAGACAACCAGTATTAAGGGTGTTTGGGATTGGTTATCCAAAGTCCAAACAACTTATCTTATACTAGTAATCTAAAGTGGGGGTGAGTTTTACTAATGAAAATCAATGTTAAGCTAAGGGAGTTTTTTTTTAAGATATTGAGAACCCATGTAGCTTGATTGAAAGACAGTTGTTGAAGTACTAATCTTTGATGAATATTAACTTTTTATGTCTTAACTTGACCGCCAATATTACATTTAGGAGACGATTGAAAGAAATATAGTATTAAGGAAACCGTGTATGTGTCCGACATTGATCATAATGTAAGTAAGAAAGATCAGATTTGTTTACATCTTTCAGTCAATAAATATCAATTATTATTGTATATGTTGGCGTATCTAATCCACCAACAAGTTGTTCTTTAGTGTATGTGTCCGATTAGAGCACATGCTGATGCTTTAGGTTGTTTTACAACTAAAAACCCATAAATACCAATTATTATTCTATATGTTGGCATATCTAAACTAAAGTGGAGGAAGTGGGTTTATATCAGTCACATTGGATTATCATGGGGAAATAGAACTAAAAATAATAGAGAAAATGTAGGATGGATGCTCAAATTCAAGAAAAAGCAGCCCTAACTACACATGGAGTCAAGTTTGATGATCGAAGATAAGTGCTTCACACTATTCTGATTACTAAAGATAACCAAGGGTGGCACAAGGTAACTACTTTTCCATTATCATAAAATCGAGGAAAACATTCCATAATTCGTATGATGCTACACGTCTATTGGATTTCATGTGCCTAAATAGTAGACTTTTGTGGATATCAGCAGAAGTGACTCAAAATGGGTAGGCTCCGCGAGTAATGGGTTTATTTTGTATGTAGCGGGTCTTAAACGGGTAAGTATGGATGCACGTTTAAACATGTCTTAGTTGGATCGACCTGCCAATTTCAGATTTGTTTGGTATAGGATAACTATTGTAATATTAAATTAACACCTAATCTGTTTAAATATATGGATTTGGGAGCTTTACAACATTTGAACCACACTTGGGTGACTTTCCAACTCTTTAACTTGCTCAACATGTTTTATAATTTATTTATAATTGACCCATTGAAGAAAGTTTCACTTAAATCAACCCATTTTCATGTACATATGGTGAAACTATCACCTCCCATATTAAATCACTTTATAGTTACTTTGCAGCTATTATCTAAGCATATAGAATGTGTTTTTTTAAGTGATGGGTGATGTCTCAGTCGCATAGGCAGACCTATAGAATGTTACTGCATTTCCTTTGTGTTGCGTTTTGTCCCATTTAAAATTAAATGCAACTTATGGCATCTTTCAGCTAAATTAGATTACCCTTTAATCATACTATATCCATTCATCATCAAACTTATGCGTCTCTTACTTTTGATTTAAACAATCCTAAATATACTTCACCAGTTCTGTATTTCTTACATAACATGTACTTTGTTCATTTTCTTTTCATTTTTTATGGTTTTAGATTTCAGAGTTTCTTATAAGTTATACATCATTGTAAGATTCAATTTGAGCTCTATTCACCATTTTTTTCCATTTTGTAATAAGGAAAGCTATAATGTAAGTATCGTATGTTAATTTGAAAATTTGTGATCAACCAGAAGTAGTGAATAGTTCAAACTTATGACAAACAACAATTTTGTACACAAAAATATATAAGTAAGCATGATATGATGGTTATTCATAAAAAGTAAAAATGAATTAGCCTAAATTTATACAAATATGATATATTTTAACAAATATAAGTAAACGAAATAGCAAATACATCATAAATCAACATAACGGGTCCAAAAGCTAGAAAAGCAGACATTAACTTTTTTCCAATTTTATTAAGAGGCTCCAAAAAAGAAAAAAAAACATATAGCACAAATTCACTAACATCTTAAAAATAGCATTACGAAATATTAGTGAAGACTTTTTTCGAAATGCCAATTACAATATAGAAAAATATTATTGTACGACGTTTTGCTCAAATAATAAAAGATAATTTCCAATCCAAACTCATTGTATAAGAATAACAAATAGATTATAACATATATTCATAAAATTTCTATTTTAAATCCAGCAAGTAAAACCCTTTAGAACAGGTTAAGTAGTTTTTTTTCCGATAATAATACATAATTAAAAAATTTAGAAAAAACCCCGTGCGTGCACGGGGATTATAACTAGTATGTGAAATACAATGTTTAAACTGACCGCAACAACTTGAGAGAGTGCGCGTGAAAAGTTTTTAAATCAATTGAGCTACGCGCCTAAAAACCGACACAAATTTACTCTCCCCACCAGACTACGCCTTTGATATGCTGCATACAGCTATACTAATAAACAGATGAGCCAATTCCATACATTTTAGTCATTAAGCTAAGACATGTGGAACTGGGGCTTTTCGGAATCAATGGTTCGGCTTATAGATGAGTTTTAATTTTGTTTCAACTAAAACTCAAAAGAATACATGCTACAACTAAATGTCCTTGATATTGCGAGCCGGTTATAGTTTTTTTTTTTTTACTTTTTTGTTTCCGACTCGATATTGCGAGCCGGTTAATCTCAAGGCGACTACCCTTTTAAATAGTCTGAAATCCGCGCAAGTGAACCTCTGTGGCCACAAAAGGATTTATTTTCTCCCCGTTGAATTCGATCATTACGAGTGTAGTTATTGCATGTATTAGGACATGCAAGGCCGAGCAACATTACGATATCGATCAGTCTTACTCATAGCTAGCTAACTTCACGTAACCTTTAATGTCATACAAGTCGATAGACAAAACATCGTAAGAATTGTCAATATGTGACTGCTGAAAAAATAATTACGATGTTAGCAATATTAAAGAGATATAAACGAAAACATATGAAATTTGTCGCATGACAGGATGAGCCTCATGTGGTGTCCTTCCTACCAACAAAATTAATGGGGCCGAATAAAATGACCTATTTATCTTAGGAAATCTTAGTATCAATATCATAGCCATTCGTCTTTTAATTTATCCGGTCTAGTTACCGGGTCATGGTTTAATCGGCGATTCAATCGGGTTTCTGAAACCGACTTTCACTTTCTTGAACGGTTCACGGTTTAACCGTTCGAGTCAACCCGGTTTTTAAAACACTGCTTTTGTATGTCATGCATGCACCAAAACGCCACAAAGCTACCAAAAATGTCATGCATGCAAAAATTAAAGGATTATATTCTTTATGAAGAGGGTTACTGTTTTAACACTGATGATTTGGTAGTGTTTTTGTTAGTGTTCTTTCCGTTTTAAAATTATTTTCCCCTGACAAAAAAACATACAGTTTAAGAAAAATGCATTTATTACTTATTTTTTTTCTTTATTTTTTAGCAAAATGAGAGTTTTATCCTTAGCTAATTAATTAAATTTTTCTTAAAAGTGGGTAATATTAATTACATATAAAGGTAATATAGTAAATTTGATCAAACTTCTCTATCTATTTTTAATAGAAAACAATTAAATCGAAACATCACAAACAGAAAACATAAACTATTAATTTAAGACAAAAAGAGTACATATTTGTATTAGATCGGTATTATTGTTTGTGGTATATTTGTATTATCATAGTTTGAGTTAAAACACAAGTGTTAGGTTATATACAAAATACATAAGGATGATCAGATAGTAAGCCAACAGGAGAGGAAGAAGATATGTAATCAATCTGAGCATCAAAATCCATAAATACAAAAAAAAAGGTGCTAAATTTTTTATACAAAACTCAGTCTCATTTTTATAAAAAATGATTATTTAAATTAGGGGCTTGTGATAATTTTGGAGGGTTTTGCAGATAGCAGTTTCTCAGGAGCAATAACGGAAGATTAGGGAATAAATGTGTGTTTTTCGTCTTAAATTTGATTTTGTTTTTTACCGGGCATTTTTGGTGATATGTTGGTGATGAACCATGTCGTTGTTGTGCCATCAGTGGTTTTTGTTGGGAAATTGATTTCTTAGTGCGAAAATGTTAGTTTGTATGATTAAGGGATTTTGGACTAAATGTTATAATATAAGGCGTTGTTTGTTTAAGCTTATTTTTTTTGGCTTATGAGATATAAAACTACTTATTTGGATTGTTTGGTGATTTTTTTGTGGTTTCTGTGTTCAGGTCGGTGAAGTCGGGCGGTGTTCGAGTGCGAGGTGCGCTTAAGGAGTATGTCGGGCCTCCATACGAGATTGAGGGTGAAATAGGTTTTAGTCTTTCACTGTTTTAATGTTGCTTTTGTGTTTATGGGCAGTTATGGGAAGCCTAGATGATGACTGCCCAAACCCGTTGTTTGTGTACATTTACCGTATCATTGTCTTCTTCTTTAGGTCAAATGCAAATATTAGCCTTAGATTCAATGTTGAAAAAACTCTAATTTGCATCGTTGGTTTTAGAGTCCAATTAGCTTTCTGAAATGAGTCTAATTAGCTTTCTAATGCATTCGGTTATTCAATGTCGCATGTGCTCATCGTTACCGTGTTCGTTGACGTGTTTCAGAGGTCATTGCTAAATGGGAGATTGGCGAGGACTATTAGTGCATCTTCTTCAAGTTCAAGTTCGGGACGGATTTGTTTTAATCTTCTTTTATTCAGAATATTGTTGTTCAGGGACAACATCGTAGTGCCTGCCACATATTTCCAAGTTTGGGGAAAAACGAAAGGCTATAGTGAGGTCGAATTTTGGATCAATGGTTTGTAGGTGGCTGTACACGTAATGATG
Source organism: Tanacetum coccineum (assembly GCA_026074375.1). Taxonomy (NCBI): domain Eukaryota; kingdom Viridiplantae; phylum Streptophyta; class Magnoliopsida; order Asterales; family Asteraceae; genus Tanacetum; species Tanacetum coccineum. The sequence goes on from BQNB010055817.1 coordinate 37,014, forward strand.
TTGCTGTTGGCGTTGAAGTGAGTCGGGTTTCCAGATTGCAGGAAATCCGATGTTTATGATTCTAGGTCGCAATAACCACGCGGCTTTCACTTTCTATGTAAGCAGTATCGGACCATAAGCTAAATTGATTTATTCCAAGATATTAGCAATGATATTAACCGTAGAAAAAAAACTGATATGCAGGCCATACGTCTAAGGCTCAAACTGAAGAAATGATACAACTGTATGGCTTAGGAGGCCATATTTCTTCATACTTAAAAGATATAAGCAAACGCGTTTAAACGAAACATATTGAAGGAGTATGTAACAGTTACTTTTATTAATATTAAGAAGTATGTAGATGCACGTTCATGTCTAATTGTTGAATTGTCATAGTATGTTAGTGGCCTACCAATACTTTGTTGATTTTGTTCTATGATGTAGCAAAAGAATGAAAATAAAACCATAGAAATTGATTTTCATACAACACTTGAAATATAATCCGTTTAATGATATTTCTATTTCTCGCATTGCGATACTTTTATATGTTTTAAATTTATAAAGTTAGATAAGTTACCATTCTTCGCATTTCCTATATTCACCGTGAAGAAAAAAGATAAGATTTGTATACCTTTTGTGTAAACGGGCCGCGTTGTGTTTTTGTTTATGAAAATCGAATTGAAGCCTTATTGTGGTGTTAGTATGAGCATCAAAAGCGCCCTTTTATTTTCCAACAGTAATGAGACTGTTTTCAAAACAGTCAACATCGAGAAGCGAAAAATACATATGAACATTTTCTTTCCGAAGATTTACTGATGTTTCTTTTACCTCATTTTTTGTAGTTTTTCCCGAGATATTTGATCAGATGTATGCGCCTTTATTGGTACTGTCTTTGATACAAATACCAGAGGCCAACTTACAGAAGCTGAAGAATATGGACCCGATTGATGTTGAAATGGTATGTTATGTAAACTCATAGCCTCTACTGTTGATATGATAGCATCTCTTCTCGTTGTTTTATGCATTGTTGCTGATTTGGTCCTTTTTTTCGTTACCCCTTTTTCAGGCTGCTAATGACAAACCTCTTCACCAACTTGACCAGGCCGCTTTTGCGGACCATGTAAGATTGCTCAACTTAACTAAATAAGTTGTATATTTGGCCACTTTTTTTCTTGTTGATTATATAAGGATTGTTTGCCTTTGATTAATGGAACTTATTTTATTCTTTATAGTGACCAAGATTGCGTTTGGAAAATCCATATACAAATAGACAGTGTCACATGTATCAGGCTGCAACAGGGTAAGGATGTCCTTACGTTATGATATCAGACGCTTCCTTGCAGGGATGTGTAGCATTCTAAAAGTGTGGTCACAGGAGGCTTGCAAGCAAAAGGCGTGCTTAACAACCATAGAAATGGTACGTAATTCAAACTATAGGTAAAGGTTATATTCAAAATAAATTGAGAATTTCCATCAAAGGATTGTATGTCTAATTGGGGTATTTACGTATTTCATTTAGTTTGTTCAACCCATGTACTAATGAGTCCTATTTTCAAAGAGTCGTATTCTTAGGTAGTATTACCATACTGTTATGAAATGCTTGCTTACGAAAATTGAAATGCTTCCAAAAATCATAACAAATTAAGGGCTTTTACCTCTAACGGGTCACATAAGTAAAATGTAAAAACTTGGCTAAAAAAACGGGTCAAATGGAACGGGCTCATATGAAAACATCAAAAAAGAAATGGTTTAAAGCTGATTGCTTATGCATTTTGGATTGTTAGGATTATTCTCTGATATTGAATGATTCAGCTTATCAACCTTGCTTTTGTCTATGCTTTCTGATAATTTGCTTAAAAATCATTACTTTTGATTTGTTTTATCATAAACCATCAATTATATTGGGATTCTCTTATTTGAAAGGGCTTATGCTTATTGACGTATCGCTATC
>BQNB010055818.1:0-38942 GCA_026074375.1 Tanacetum coccineum
TACGGAACCATCGAGTTATCTCAACCCGATGGTCCAAACTTTAAGGTGAATGGTCATCGTGTGAAGCATTACTTCGGAGCCAAGGTAGTCCAGGATCTCCAAACTTTCTCCAAGGACGAAGGAATTCGGGGATCGAGTCAAGCTATATGACTCGGTTACCAAAAACAAAGCGCTTCGTGGGAGGCACCCCATGCTTATCCATCTTTCTTCTTTCTTATTTCTAATGTGATGTGAGGAGGCTTGTACTCTTCCGATTCTTGTTGTTTGTACTTGTGATTGTTTGTAGGATTGACCTAAATTTTTTGAAGACTCTCGTGTTCGGTGTTTTGTCCTGGTCCACTCGAGCTTCCTAACCTTTGCTTGCCATTAGTTTGGGGAAATCCGATATCCTAGGTTATTATCGACTAACATCTATCTTTTAGCATACTTTATAAACGGCTTAAGATTTTTGTGATACTTTCTCCATGCTCGGATTATGCATTGAACTCTTTGAGTTTTACTATGGGGTTTTGAGCCTTAGACTAGGAAACATTGAGGATAATGTTTAGTTTTAGTATGGGGTGGTATATCTTCGATATGATCTTACCTACCTTTTGCCCGTTGTTCTCATGTACCTTGTTTTCCCGCAAAAAATTTAAAATTTTATATATGTAAAAATATATCATTAAAAAAATTGGAAAAAAAATGATGAAAAATAAAAATTAGTTGATAAAAAGTGTTTTGACACGAATGTAGGCTTTTCGTTGGAGAGAACAAAAGTAAATTTTAACCCGACCGGTTTTATATCTTAGCTTTCTCCTTAACGTAAATGAATTGAAATTTGCTAATCGTTATATAACTAGGAGCGATAAAAAGCAAGTCTAGTCTTGAAAAAGTCAAGATTTTTGCAAAGTTCCCATAATAGATTTTAAATACGTAAGATCGAATTATTTGGCTAAGTATTCATTAGTAATTTTTTTTCTTAGGAAATTTAAAGTTGTGACAGAACAAGATGAAAAGTAGAATTATAAGTTTTTGATGCTAAACGTGTAATAGTTTGATTTCCGTTAAGGCACATATTTGGTTAATTGGTGGCTTTTTCTCCCATTAGCTTGTTTCACCTTTATAATAAATTTGTTTAATAAATAGAGTTTGCGGTTTTTTGTTAATATTTAGTTCATAGAAGTTTTCTTTAGTTCCTTTGTGATTAAGATAAGTATACATCAGGAATACTTAATTTGGCATACTATATGTATCACATTAATAAATATTTTGCTTATCCCTTAAAGAGCCTAAGGGTATATGAGGTAAGTAAAATTAATAAGTGAAATTATAGCCTTATTCATTCCTTAAAGAGCCTTAGGGTATATGGAATGATAACGTTGCTTAATTTTTTGTCTTGTTTGTACCTTAAAGAGCCTTAGGGTATATGGCGCGAAATGAGATGTCCATTATGTCTTAAAGAGCCTAAAGGGATACTGGACATGAAAGGAGCCATGCATATAAGTAACCTAATAAAAGCCAAATTTTGGTCGCCTCGATGTGGACTTCATTTTGATGACATTTGATCTTTTGAAAAGGGCTAGGAACTAATTATTGCGTCTTAACCGTTACCCTTTATTTTTGGAATTAATAAGTATCGAAATAAAGCAGAAAGGCCTCTCGGTATATACTAAATAAAATCTTTGAGATACACATTAGAGAATAATGGGATGAGAAGTAATACACAAATAACTTGTGAGTAGTGTTAGCATCATAACTTGTAATTTACAATGATCTTGTCTTTAAGCTTGGCTTAGAGAAGAGAAATGTCGTGGGGGAAAAAAAACCGATAAATTTTATCCATTTGGGGGGGGGACACTTTTTGTGCTTTTTGTTCCATGATCCTAAAAGTTATCAATGAATAATGAAAGCAATACATTATGTCACACATGAATAAAGTTGAAAGTTGGAAATTAAGAAAATCATAAAAAATGAAAAATATTGAAAAATGGGAAAACGGGGTGTTTTAAAACTTGTGATTTCTTAACTTTCCCCACAAAAGACTTTGCTACTTTTCAAAGGATTAGTTTGGGGAGGTTTTGGAATATTTGGTTTTATGGCATATAACATTGCGTGAGGACACGACAATCACTTAGTTTGGGGAATTTTGATATGTGAGAAATCACATATACGTTTTGTACCAAAAATGATCCTAAAAAGATAAATAAAGCATTAATTTATGCTTGTATATTGTGTATTTTGTCTTTTGTGATGTTTAGGTACGGATATTACAAGAATCACATGAAAAGAGCCAAAAACCGGACAAAAACGAACACGAGAACGGAAAGAGTACACAAGAGCCGGGTGTTTATCAAGCTAGGGTCAACAAAAGTCAACCATGGTCAACCTTGGTCAACTTATATGAAGACAAACCCTTAAAATTACCAAAAGGACCTTTATTGTTAAATCATTTCACCAAAAGTCCCAAAACCGATAACACCGTTAGTCCTTTGTTAGTCTAAAGGACTAACGGTCGTTAAGTGGTTTATAAACCTTAGCCCTAAACCTTTAACCGAGCCCATTAACAAAACCGAGCCCAATTCAACATTACTCGGTCAAACAAAACAAAGAAAATAAAAGGGCGGGAAAAATTGTTTACTATTCACCCATCGTTCCCAAATTTTACCCTGCATCCAATTAACCACACTTAAATGAAATTAACCTTTCTAGAAGGACGATGACGCATGCAATGACGCCTTTGGGAGCCACGCTGGCAATCCCAAGGCCAATCATTGGCTAATCATGCGTGGAGGACTATCAACGGATGAGATCAAATGATTAGAAGGCAGTTATGGATTAAGGGCCAGGATCAGAAGTTAAGGGAGCGTCCAAGGGGCTAGAACCTTCTTCTCTTGCCTATAAAAGGAAGCCTCACCTCACACTCACAGGAGATCATGGAGAGTAGTAGTAGCTTAATATAGATTTAGCTTATTCATTTTTAGCTTATGTCATTTAAATTTCATGTAATTTCTTTCCAAAGTATTATAAACAGCTTAAGTTTTAATAAAATTTAGTTTTTACTTTAAAGTTTTGTTAAATTCAATTTCTTATTGTTAGCCTCAAAATATTAAGTCGAACAAGGAAACTCGGTCTTTATTTATTAGTCGTTGTAATTGGCTAAAAAGGGAGTCGGGCTCGTGATTTAAACTAATATTGTATACGTTGTTGGCTAAAGCCCAAAACCTGAGTCGGCCCAACAACACTACACCTAGGCGTCACCCTAGGATAGTGATGGAGAGGGTGTTGGTCATTTGTATTTTTGCATTTGTGCAAGGTAATCAACCATCTTTCTCTCTACTCTCTCTCTACTTTCTCTCTCTAAAATTCTTTCATTCTTCTATCTCTTTTCTTATGGTTTCTTATCATTGATTCATACCTATTTGTATGAAAGTGAAATGATATTATAGGGTACCGACACTTATGCAATTATGGTTTAAAAAGTATAATAAGCTCCTCTTAAGCTCTTTTAAACTACTCATACTACATTTAGCTTGTTACACTCAGTTAAGTTCTCAAAGCTTAACTGAGCTATTTTATATTCAAAAATTCACCCTCAAATATACCACAACTTAATTGGAAGGGAAGCCAGATTTGGAAGGGCTTCCAAGACCTTACCATCTTATCATAGATAAGCTGGAGCTTGTAGATCAGCTTTTAAAAGCATTAATAGCCTTGTTTTGTGCAGAGGCTTTTGTAAGTTTTCATTTTACTTTTTCTAGCTTAAATTTGCTCTTTAGCTTAATACTGCTTATTACCTGCTTATTGTAGTTTAGAATAGCTTATTGTTGCTTATAATAGTTGTTTAATGCTTGTTGTGTTCAGATTTTAGTATAGATTTCATTTTATAAGTCTTTGCTATAAAACAGTCATAAAAACCAAAAATATTAGCATAACTTGTTAGCTTACTGTTCCTGCTTATTTGGTTGTGAAAATTTGTTCACTAGGTCTGTTATAAGCTTGTCATTATCTGGTATTGCTTATCTAAGCCTTGATTCTCAATTTTATTAGCTAAAAATGAGTTTATGCAACTTAAAGGGGTGTTTGGTTCATGGCAGTACTAACTTGAGTTAGTACTGTCCATAACCATTTAGTTCTTTAATTTGATTTTAAATCTCAAAGTAAAGTTAATAAAACAAGGATTTAAAGAATTTGTTAGGATTAATCAAGTTTTTAAAGGTTTATGTGTAGATTGTATGAATCTGAGGTCATAAGCTCAGGTTCATATGCTTTTTGAGCTCAAATCTGTTCTAGCTGCATTTGTTGTTCAATTTGTTCATGTTTTGATGTTTAAAAGATGTTGAAATTAAGTTTTATAGGTCTGCATTTGTGTTTTGTGAATTAGTCATCTTTGTGTCATTTGCATCAGCATACAAAAACAGCCAAGAGGCCCTTTTCAATTCAAAAATTAAGTAGGTTTAAGTTAGAGTTAGGTCTTAAAACTTAGAGCACAAATAGCTTATAGGTTAAGTTAGATCTGTTAGAGCTTATTTTGGTTTTTAATGCTTATTTTCATATCTGTTTTAAGGGCTGCAGTTTAGAACTTTTCTTTAAAAAATTTGCAAATAGAGTAAAATGAATAAACAGCTTTTTCAAATGGATTTTTCTTTGCTTAGTTAAATTTCAAACTTTGAAACAAAGAAATTGCACGACAGAGGCACAGAGTTTCTTAAAACAAGACACTTTATGGCAATCTTATAAATAAGAAGGAATAAGCATCAAACCTTCTACTCCTCGAACACCTGTAACAGAACGGTCGTTGTACAAAGATGAAATCGCACTCACTCGTTGATGCTTCGCTCGATTTACAATAGCTTTCCGATTTTAAACTTCCCTTTATCTTTTGGGCTAAGCATATTGCAACCGCATGCTATACTCATAACAGCATCATTCACATTCCCACTCATGAGAAAAATGCATATCACATTCATTAATGACAGAAAACCACAATATAAACCACCTTGTACATCTTTGTTTGCGCACCTGTTACTTAAACAAGAGATGGTCGATAATTTGGATAAGAATGAAAGAAAAAGGGGATCCGTGCATTTTGGCAAAATACTCCACTCAGTCAAAGGGATAATCGTGTATACCAACAAGAGAACAAGTTGATAGTAGAAATCCATCCATCTCAGATTTGATGAGATCAAAGAAGATTCCGGAGACCGTCTGTTGGATAATGACACTTCATGCCTCGTTCCCCAACGACAAAAAGGCGTCCACATTATTACAACACCTGACCCCTTGCACAGAACTAACAAAATGTTTCTCCTATCAGCAGATATAACATTTCCATCACAACAAGAGTTGGATCATTCCCTTTTTGGTGTTTGTACATTAATTTTTTTCAATGATGTTACTTCTCGTGTCAAACATAAGATCTTCTTCTCCCACATCCGAAATTCTGATCCACAAGACACACACCCCTCTCAACGACTATTCACCCTCATCAGAACCATCAACTCCTACAAAATAGTTCAGCTGTAGGAAAACAACTATAAATTCCCAAAGGCAAATCTTACCAATCCTTTCTGAACATACGGTACAAGAAAATCTGAGTCTACCTCACGCAATATTGTAATTTCAAATGAGCCATAACTTCAATCACCTCAAGATTTCGAATACCGATTTACAAAAGATCACCCGTTAAGCTCAAGTTTCGTGGCAATCATCCAACCAGTCCAAACAAGATGACTACTTGCAACAGATCTGTAAATGTGTATGATTGAACCGAAAAACATTTAATGAAGGCAATGGCTGATCTGCATGTATATAAAGCAATGCGCAGGAAGAACTATCATCAGTTTTGACAGACTATAAGTCTGGGAACTTGTTGACTAAACCTTTTGGCAAGAACAGTAATCAACTATAAAAGTGGTTATGAAAAACAAAAAGGATGAAGATCCAAACTGTAATTCGCAAAACAAAGGCACGACTTTGTAGCAAAGGTTATGCTCAGGAAGAGGTATTGATTTCAAGAATCATTTGCTCCAAGTTGCTCGCCGCACTTGGAGCTGTCAGGAGTTTTGTCGCATATGCTGCAGAACAAGTCTTTTTTCCAATTTATCAGATGACATGAAAACGCATTTCTTAAAGGTCTTATTGATAGAGAGTTTATGTTGCACACCAGACTTGAATCGTTGATCCCTGCGATCATCCATAGACACAGTTTACCGTCTAAGTGAAATCTCTATAATAGATTGAAACAAGTCCGAGAGCCTGGTATGATAAACTCTTAAAATTCTTGATTTCGCAAAGGTTTCACACACCAAGTTATCATTGATCCCGACCCTATTCACGATAAAATACGGGGAGGTACATTCTCACTTAGTGCAAATTTATGTTGAAGGACATAATTGTGGTATCCACAAACCCTAAATTTTCAAAACGTTTTGAAAAATTCATGCAAACGTAAGATTAGAGATTGTCCTTATGGGGGAAATGAAATTCTTTTTATGACTTTTAGATCCACCCGATCCCTACCACGGTATTTTTATCAATCAGTCCAATATATACTTAGTAGATTCATGAAAAACATGGTATGGATAAAGGACAAACATTGGTACAACCCAATGGCTTATGAAACCTAATAGAATGCGATTGAGTAGTAAGACCCGTACCAAACTGACTACTGTATGCAAAATCGGAGTCACTTTCATGTATCTGCCTCTCAGTAGACCAACATAAGTTCAAGCTTTATGTAAACTAGTGCAACGATATCAAGCAAGTAGAAAAGGCACATCCATCACTTGTTGTCGATGTTAAGGTAAGGGGTTTGTGGGGGGTTTTTTTAGTTTGGGGGGTTGGGGGAGGGGGGGGTGATCGGGGGAGTGGGGGGGAGGGCAACGTTGGGGGGGGGGGGGGGGGGGGGGGGGGGGGGGGGGGGGGGGGGGGGGGGGGGGGGGGGGGAAGAGGCTTGGGAGAAGAGGCAGAGTGGGAGCGGGGTGCGGGAAGAGGGATGGGTAGAGGGGGAGGGGGAGTGCGGTTGGTCGTGGGGTGATCGGGGTGTTTGGTTATTTACACATGGAATCTGGTATCCGAAAGTTCTGCTTTGATCTAACAGTTTTTTTTAAGATGTGGATCATGAACGAAGACGGTTGCATTGATACTCGCAAAAGCACTTCTGGAGGAACTCAATTCCCTAGTATAAGCTATAGCTGGAGTCAAAGAGCAGGACCTTACTGCAATGCCATCCGCAGAGGCTGATACTGGCGTTATCTTGCAAGTTGTGCTCAAGGAATGAGTATGGCAGACACAACTTCTAGATTAAGGCTTCAACTAAACAACAAAAAAACCGTTGTATTATGCGACTCTTATTCAGCCATGAGCAATATCATGCCAACCCTTAGTGCAGCACTCCGTACCAAGCACATCCATACTCGATATCATTTCATCAAGGAACAGGTTGAAAATGGTATAATTGAATTGTACTTTATCAGAACTGAATACCAATGGTTACAGATGTTTACTCTAAAGCCCTTCCCTAAGAAAGGTTTTAGTATCTCTCGTCAGACGAATTGTATGAATGTTTGACTCCAGCAGAACTGGAGGTTCTGACAAATGAATTGGCTTGATTAACCTCATCAAACGTAACATGTAACATATTTTTTGAAAAAAAGAAAAATACAACAATATAAAATTTCAAAAAGAATAATAAAAAAAATCATAAAATGTTTCAAAAATAATCTTCCATCGACATGCAAAATGTCTCTTGGAATCGATAACATTTACGTACCTAGAAATGTTGATTAATATCGACACGGGCGTGTAAATGAAGTTCGAACAGGAGTTTCAAATGATTTCAAAACATGTCATTTCTAATTTTTCTTGATGGCTTATGTGCAAATATCAGTACGTAACCCTACTTTCAAAAAAGGAAAGTCTATCTATAAGATAAAAGTTATCCAAAACAACGAGAAATTCAATTTTCTCTTAGTCTTGAGCTGTATCCTTTACTTACAAGACATTCAAGAGTCAATTGATCTCAAGAAAAGGATACGTGGTACGCAAAGTGCACTTACCCTTAGAGTTTCAGGGAAGAGAATGTCTTCTAACATGATTTATTTAAATGTTTGAACACAATTTTTTTCAAGAATTTCTCACTATAGACGATTAATAATCTTTCAAAATTTGTTGTTCAACACTCCATCATTTTCAAATGGGGAGTTTTCCTCAAAAAACAAAGTTTAATTAGTTTTGGATACATCATAATCACAAACCATTCTTATGGTATACAAACCATTCCCAAAAAGTCTCTTAATAACAACAAAGAGAATAATGACAATTCAATAGAATATATAGTTATAAGAAGACTAAGTGTACAACTCAATTTTATATCGAATTTTTTTTTTTACAATCTTGGTACCATTTTATTGGTGTCAAACATATGTAAAATAAGGGGGAGCAAGATAAACAGTTTCCCAACAAATAAAATCATGCAAAGCTTACACATTTTATCCCCCATGCCTTTCAAATTAAATATTAAATCACGAACAGTATTCTAAAAACTAACGTGACTTAGAATTTAAAATAAGGGGAGAAATGTAATTTAAAAAGTGATTCTAAAAATTTAAAAGTTCAGTCAAAAAAAATGATGAAAAACAAAAATTAGTTGATAAAAAGTGTTTTGACACGAATGTAGGCTTTTCGTTGGAGAGAACAAAAGTAAATTTTAACCCGACCGGTTTTATATCTTAGCTTTCTCCTTAACGTAAATGAATTGAAATTTGCTAATCTTTTATACAAGGAGCTATAAAAAGCAAGTCTAGCTTGAAAAAGTCAAGATTTTGCAAGTTCCCATAATTGATTTTAAATACGTAAAGATCGATTTATTTGGCTAAGTATTCACTAGTTTTTTTCTTAGAAATTTTAAATTGTGAAGAACAAGAGATGATAAAGTAGAATATAAGTTTTGATGCTAAACGTGGAATAGTTGGATTTCTTTAAGGCTCATAAGTGTTAATTGTGGCTTTTTCTCCCATTAGCTTGTTTCACCTTTATATATAATTGTTTAATAAATAGAGTTGTGCGGTTTTTTGGTTAATATTTAGTTCATAGAAGTTTTCTTTAGTTCCTTTGTGATTAAGATAAGTATACATCAGGAATACTTAATTTGGCATACTATATGTATCACATTAATAAATATTTTGCTTATCCCTTAAAGAGCCTTAGGGTATATGGGGTAAGTAAAATTAATAAGTGAAATTATAGCCTTATTCGTTCCTTAAAGAGCCTTAGGGTATATGGAATGGATAACGTTGCTTAATTTTTTGTCTTGTTTGTACCTTAAAGAGCCTTAGGGTATATGGTGCAAATGAGATTGTTCCATTTATGTCTTAAAGAGCCTAAGGGTATATGACATGAATGGAGCCATGCTTAAGTAACCTAATAAAAGCCAAATTTTGGTCGCCTCGATGTGGACTTCATTTTGATGACATTTGATCTTTTGAAAAGGGCTAGGAACTAATTATTGCGTCTTAACCGTTACCCTTTATTTTTGGAATTAATAAGTATCGAAATAAAGTCTTAAAGAGCCTTCGGGTATATGACTTAAATAAAATCTTGAGATACAAAATTAGGAATAAGGGAGGAGAAGTAATACACAATTAACGTTTATGAGTAGTGTTAGCATCATAACTTGTATTTTACAATGATCTTGTTTTTAAGCTTGGCTTAGAGAAGAGAAAGTCGGGGACGATAAATTTATCCATTTGGACACTTTTTGTGCTTTTTGTTCCGTGATCCTAAAAGTTATCAATGAATAATGAAAGCAATACATTATGTCACACATGAATAAGTTGAAAGTTGGAAATTAAGAAAATCATAAAAAATGGAAAATATTGAAAAATGGGAAAACGGGGTGTTTTAAAACTTGTGATTTCTTAACTTTCCCCACAAAAGACTTTGCTACTTTTCAAAGGATTAGTTTGGGGAGGTTTTGGAATATTTGGTTTTATGGCATATAACATTGCGTGAGGACACGACAATCACTTAGTTTGGGGAATTTTGATATGTGAGAAATCACATATCCGTTTTGTACCAAAAATGATCCTAAAAAGATGAAATAATGCAAATTATGCTTGTATATTGTGTATTTTGTCTTTTGTGATGTGTAGGTACGGATATTACAAGAATCACATGAAAAGAGCCAAAAACCGGACAAAAACGAACACGAGAACGGAAAGAGTACACAAGAGCCGGGTGTTTATCAAGCTAGGGTCAACAAAAGTCAACCATGGTCAACCTTGGTCAACTTATATGAAGACAAACCCTTGAAATTACCAAAAGGACCTTTATTGTTAAATCATTTCACCAAAAGTCCCAAAACCGATTACACCGTTAGTCCTTTGTTAGTCTAAGGGACTAACGGTCGTTAAGTGGTTTATAAACCTTAGCCCTAAACCTTTAACCAAGCCCATTAACAAAACCAAGCCCAAGTCAACATTACTCGGTCAAACAAAACAAAGAAAAGAAAAGGGCGGGAAAATTTGTTTACTATTCACCCATCGTTCCCAAATTTTACCCTGCATCCAATTAACCACACTTAAATGAAATTAACCTTTCTAGAAGGACGATGACGCATGCAATGACGCCTTTGGGAGCCACGCTGGCAATCCCAAGGCCAATCATTGGCTAATCATGCGTGGAGGACTATCAACGGATGAGATCAAATGATTAGAAGGCAGTTATGGATTAAGGGCCAGGATCAGAAGTTAAGGGAGCGTCCAAGGGGCTAGAACCTTCTTCTCTTGCCTATAAAAGGAAGCCTCACCTCACACTCACAGGAGATCATGAAGAGTAGTAGTAGCTTAATATAGATTTAGCTTATTCATTTTTAGCTTATGTCATTTAAATTTCATGTAATTTCTTTCCAAAGTATTGTAAACAGCTTAAGTTTTAATAAAATTTAGTTTTTACTTTAAAGTTTTGTTAAATTCAATTTCTTATTGTTAGCCTCAAAATATTAAGTCGAACAAGGAAACTCGGTCTTTATTTATTAGTCGTTGTAATTGGCTAAAAAGGGAGTCGGGCTCGTGATTTAAACTAATATTGTATACGTTGCTGGCTAAAGCCCAAAACCTGAGTCGGCCCAACAACACTACACCTAGGCGTCACCCTAGGATAGTGATGGAGAGGGTGTTGGTCATTTGTATTTTTGCATTTGTGCAAGGTAATCAACCATCTTTCTCTCTACTCTCTCTTTACTTTCTCTCTCTAAAATTCTTTTATTCTTCTATCTCTTTTCTTATGGTTTCTTATCATTGATTCATACCTATTTGTATGAAAGTGAAATGATATTATAGGGTACCGACACTTATGCAATTATGGTTTAAAAAGTATAATAAGCTCCTCTTAAGCTCTTTTAAACTACTCATACTACATTTAGCTTGTTACACTCAATTAAGTTCTCAAAGCTTAACTGAGCTATTTTATACTCAAAATTCACCCTTAAATATACCATAGCTTAATTGGAAGGGAAGTCAAATTTAGAAGGGCTTCCAAGACCTTACCAGCTTATCATAGATAAGATTGAGCTTGTAGATCAGCTTTTAAAAGCATTAATAGCCTTGTTTTGTGCAGAGGCTTTTGTAAGTTTTCATTTTACTTTTTTCTAGCTTAAATTTGCTCTTTAGCTTAATACTGCTTATTACCTGCTTATTGTTGCTTACAATAGTTGTTTAATGCTTGTTGTGTTTAGATTTTAGTATAGATTTCATTTTATAAGTCTTTGCTATAAAACAGTCATAAAAACCAAAAATATTAGCATAACTTGTTAGCTTACTGTTCCTGCTTATTTGGTTGTGAAAATTTGTTCACTAGGTCTGTTATAAGCTTGTCATTATCTGGTATTGCTTATCTAAGCCTTGATTCTCAATTTTATTAGCTAAAAATGAGTTTATGCAACTTAAAGGGGTGTTTGGTTCATGGCAGTACTAACTTGAGTTAGTACTGTCCATAACCATTTAGTTCTTTAATTTGATTTTAAATCTCAAAGTAAAGTTAATAAAACAAGGATTTAAAGAATTTGTTAGGATTAATCAAGTTTTTAAAGGTTTATGTGTAGATTGTATGAATCTGAGGTCATAAGCTCAGGTTCATATGCTTTTTGAGCTCAAATATGTTCTAGCTGCATTTGTTGTTCAATTTGTTCATGTTTTGATGTTTAAAAGATGTTGAAATTAAGTTTTATAGGTCTGCATTTGTGTTTTGTGAATTAGTCATCTTTGTGTCATTTGCATCAGCATACAAAAACAGCCAAGAGGCCCTTTTCAATTCAAAAATTAAGTAGGTTTAAGTTAGAGTTAGGTCTTAAAACTTAGAGCACAAATAGCTTATAGGTTAAGTTAGATCTGTTAGAGCTTATTTTGGTTTTTAATGCTTATTTTCATATCTGTTTTAAGGGCTGCAGTTTAGAACTTTTCTTTAAAAAATTTGCAAATAAAATAAAATGAATAAACAACTTTTTCAAATAGATTTTTCTTTGCTTAGTTAAATTTCAAACTGCTTTTTGATTAAAGTTTTAAGTAGTTTGTAGGATAAGCTCTATATGGGTATAAATCATTAAGCCATAAGGTTCTGTTTACTTGCTTAAAATTAAGCTCAAAGTTGCCTTGTTGTCTGTTTTGAAAACAGTTCATCTAAAAGTGCTTATGTGCTTATTTCAGTTTATGGCTTATTTTTCTGCTTAAATGTTGTTCATTCTTGCTTATAAGATTAGTTTTAAGATTATTATAGCTTATTTAGCTCAGGCTTTAGCTTTTTAAAGTTTTCTAGCTGATTTAGTTTTGTGAAAAAGCTAAAATCTTTTCAAGTGCAAACTGTGATTCTTAATGCTAAATTTCTGGCTTATTGCTTAGGATTCATAAAAGATTTCTTTTGAAAAAGTAGTGTAGAATAAGCTGCTTAATAAGTTTGTTAAAAAAGTTTTGCCAAAAAAAGGGGAATTAGGGAAGTCATTGGTGAGCAAGGCTCGAACCCATGACCTCAACCTAATTCAACCCTTTTATATACACACACCATACCATCTGCGCCCTTGGGACTTTTACGTCCAAGGGTGCACTCAAATTTGTTTTAACCATTTTTTAGCTCATTTGTAAAATAAGCACTTCGAGTGCTTAACTGATTTTTCTGGGCTTATTTGTTTAAGCTTATTTTGAGTTTTTATTTTTCCTTCGTCCTTAACATCATAAGCCATTTTTAGCATTTTTCTTAGATTTTAAATTCAAAGCTTTCCATTTTTCATGCATTTATTTTGTTTAAAAACTTTAAAAATCATAAAAAAAATAAATAAAAAATAAAAAATTAATTTCTTTTTTCTAAAAATCATTTTTAGTCTTTTATCATCTAGGAAAATTACTTTGGCCCTTTTAAGTTCATTTTTGCTCAAATTAGGTTTTAAAGCTCGTTTCTTGATTCCCGTTAATGTTTTTAGTTTATTTTCCATTTTCTTTGTAATTGATTTTATATGTGCCTTTATTTATCCACTAGTAGGAATTAGTATTCGAAATCAAAAATCTATCACTATTCAAATCATTGTCCAAATAAAATCGGGGTTTCAATTAATAATTCTTGGGGTATAAACGACCCGGTGAACACTTACCGGTTAAACGTACGATATTTTGTGTAGATTTTACTTTTAATCTTTGTCCTCAAAGATTATTAGTGAATTTATTATACTTTCATATTATATGTATACAATCAGCTACATTGTTGTCTTTTGCTTTGTTTATTGATTCTTGATTATTCCCTTTGTTTGTGTATCCCACTGTTCAATCCCTTTGTTTGCATATCCCATTGTTTATGGTCCCTTTTGTCATCCCATGTTTGGTGGCTCTCATGTATCTTCCTGTTTGCATACATTTTTTTTGATGTTCTAAATCTCCTTCTTCCGGTTTCCAACGAAAAAGAGGTACCTCATGTCGATGTGCGCCGACAATTTCCTTCTGATTCTTTATTACCTCACTGTATATGTGAATAGCGTTATGCGAATTCTTTTTTCAATGATTTATTTTCATGCCAATATTTTTCTGAATATGTTGTTGTTGCGGGCATAGTCAAATCGCCAATCGGGCCAACGGGTACTCATGAACATGACGCAGTTTAGAATGGTGCTGCAAGCGTTGTGACACCTCAATGTTGGGATTGTTTGTTGTTCAATGTAATTTCCTTATCTCTGAGTTTCCTTTTTAAGTTTTTTATACCTAATTGTTGTCTTTGTTTTCGAAAAGCATTGAACTTAGGTGTATCTCATTCTTCCAATTTCCAATTAAAAGAGAGCCATCTCATTTCTGTTTGTTATCTACTGCCACAACACGCTTCATGGCGGTCATGGTGGCTATAATCAAATACTTCCTGGTATGCTTAAATTTTTAGTGTATTCAATTCTTTTGTTGTGGTCTCTTTTGCTTAACCGTTTTATAATCATATGTAGTTCAAGTTCCTGTCGTTATGCATATTGTTGCCGAAACAACGCCCGTAGCTGTTTAAATGTGCGAGAGTACCTTTATACCTTCAACTAATGTACGTTTACTTTTTATGAATTTTGATTGGCCTTATGATCCAAATATGGTTAAACAAATAAACAAATGAATGTGTTAGTTAAGAAGAAATAAACTAAAACCTAAATCGTATCATGTGATTAGTTCTACTAGATATCTTCCTGTTGGTGTATACTATAGGAGGCAAAATGAGATTGCTCAGTGACTTGATAGAAAAATAACAAAATTAAAGGCAAATGTGCGTTAATGAATCAATTAGTTGTTTTGTAGTTTACTGATGCAGATGAATATTGAAGTATTAAACAATGCCCAGAAAATGTATACATATAAACTATTACAAGGATGACATATACAACAGAGTAGAACAAATTATGAGTTTAGCTATCATATGACAAATCTTCATGATAAGGAAAGCAAGGAGCGCATATTAGCATGTGAAGGTCATATACTTTTGGATGAATAATGCATTGCCTATTGTGTTCTAATTTAGTGAGAAAAATAATGCACGATAACAGAAATACAATAATGAAAAAAGATCAAATAGGTTGCACAGGTTAAAAAAATAATATATGTTAATACAAATATTCGCGTAAAAACGATATTTATATTTAATGATCTTCATGTTTTGATAATAAAAAATATAATGTCATACTACATAAAGTTTACGTAAACAAGTTATTTAGTCGAAAGTTTACTTGACGACGACAAATCACTTAAGGTATGAATATGGCATTATTAAACATAGTTAATGATCAAAGAAAAATATTATCATTTGCATAGATCTTTTCTAATCAAATGATTTAAGCTAACACATGATTAATTATAAGCTAGTTATATTAATCATGTAAGACAAAATAAGATTAACCATAAGTGGAAACAATTTTTCCAAATCCTTCCAAATCTTCCAAAATCTAGAAACTCTTTCCTTATTGGTGATAAAAAAATATTTTCTTCTAGAAGAATCTATTAAACTAATTCTAATAAGTACAAAACAATATTTTGTATAGATTTGGGGTCAATCACAAAATGACAAATATTGTCCCAGCTCCACCCACGGATCCACCAAAAGCACTGGACGAATCCAGGGTATGGGGGATCCGTGAGTCGCACGTCTGGTTCCCCTGGGACAGATTTAAATTTCAAAAGGTTGCCTATAAATACCAACCTCGTTCTTTCATTTTAAACAACTCTTGACAAATATTTTTCTCACACATATTTTATCTTTTATATATTTTTTGATCATTATACTTGTTACATAATCCATTACAAATGATCAACTCATTCCACTCTTTAGTGAAGAACCCTCAAGAAGACGTCAAGCTTCAAGTGTTATTAGTTTAGTTATGTCATCACGTTTGTGATAATCATTTATCTTGTATATCTTGTGTTGTGTGTTGTGTGTATCATATGTGTACGATAGGTTAGTATTTAGGCCACAAAATACACAGTGTGTTAGATTGGTTCTATCTCGAAGTAGAACTCAGTATTTAGCTTAGTACTGGAAAAAGTGTAAGCGACGTGTACGGTTTTCTCCGCCTAAAGGGGGCTTGTTGACATAGTAAAGATAACTCTCAAGTTGGGTACTTGGGGAGTGGAGTAGGGCAAAGAGGAGCTTCGTAGTTGAACCACTATAAATCCTTGTGTCATCGGTTTAATCTTTCTTATCTTTACTTGCTTATATTTCGTAGATTGTTTGTTTACTTATTGCATCGCTATCATATACACTTGTGTATATCTCTTGAATTCACATAAGTCAACAATCTAACTTTTAATTTTAAAACGATAAAAACTATTCAACCCCCCTTCTAGTTTCCACAATATACATTAAATAAAATGTTATGACTGTGAAGTTTGCTGCATAACTGTTATGAAAGTAGGCAAAATTGTAATGATCGTGAAGTTTAGGGTGGATAGGTGGCGTTATACTTACATTACAAATTATTGTTTAAGCAGTGTTTGCTACAAAAGTGATGCTTATAGACCAAATAATGAGTTTATAAATGCATGGCCAAACACCCTTAGAAATTGTCAAAATTTAAGGATATTTAAGGCTTTTAATTTGTTTTTTTTCTGTCAGAGATTATTCAAGATGATTAACGGGTTGAATTTCATGGAGTTTATGCCATTTGTATCAGACATATAGACGAGGCTCCTGTTAAATCAGATGCAGAGAATGAAAGAGTGATATGATGTCACACCCCGAAAATTTCAGGTCAATATTTTTAAACTTTTCGACAATTATTTTTGACTTTTATACGTTACGTTTAAATCCGGCAGTTTACCGGGAAGTTAACCCGCGTAAATCTGAAAAGCATCATCGGACGCGTTCTGACTTCGGATTTTGATTAGTTTAGATGATATATGAGTTAATTTATCTTTTCTATGTGTTTCATAGTTTACGATCACTCCCGGTAGTTATTTTTACGTTTTAACGTTTAAATTGCGTTTTTCGTGTTTTCGACCTAACGGAACCCCGGAAACCCGAAATCTTTTAGTATAAACTTTAGTTATCGTCCATTTCATGTCCATAAGTCAAAATTTTCGTTCACCCTCTTCTCTTGTTATATATTGGACGCCTAAACCCAAACCAAATGCACCATAAGTCTTGAAATTAATTCAAAGACATCTTTGCTTGAACTTCCCGTGCATGTGAGTGAAAGTGACACATGAGAGAGTCCTTCTCATGCACATTTTCTCAAGTTTGATAATATCATGTGATACTTGCACCCTTTGACTTCATTTGATCAACTAAAGACCAACTTATGCATCTAATGAGAACCAAGACTCAAAATTTTGAACCATATGGTCCTTGTGGCTTGCCTATTGCCGAACCCACACACACACACCCCTTTGGTGTGCGTTGGTCACATGTGCACTATGATGCATACCCTTTAACCTATTATTGTCCTATAAATACCATTCCATATCACAACTTAAGGTTTCATAATCATTTTCAAGCCTTCAAAATTTTCTTTCTTTCCCTTTACTTTTTTTGAAGCCCGTGACCAACAAACACCCACATAGGGTTTCCATTTTCTTTAATTTCTTGCATAATCCAAGCATTTTAGGTTTATTTCTAAGGTTACCTAAGGTGTTTGCAAGTATTGGTTCTTTGATTTAAGGGTTTTCTTCAAGATCTATAAATTAAGGTTTGGTTATTATTTAAGGTTTTTCAAGATCTAGTGATTTTTGGTATAAATCTTATGTTATTGCTTCTTGTTCTTCATTCTTGTAAGTATATTGAATCTTTCTTTGTGGTTTTTCTTATGTTCTTCTTATATGTTCAAGATCCATACATCCATAAGTTGTGTTTTAATTTTTGAAAGATTTTAAAGACAAGATTTCCTAAATAATGATCTACTTTATTTCACTAGTTAAATATTATGTTCATGGTGAGATGAGAGTTGAATGAGTGTTGCAATAATAGAAATGAAAGGACTAGGTTAGATTTAGGTGTGGTTTTGTTGTTGGTTAGTTGTGAATGTAGATTAGGCTAGATTAGGCACTATTGTGAAGTTTGGGTGGATTTTGGTTGTGTTTTTGGCAAAAAGTGCTTGTTGTCCCAGAATTGTTTTGAGGTTTTGGTCGACCTAAAAAGTTTTCATTAGGCGTAAAAGTAGTTTTTGAAGAGCTTGTTTCGAATAGATAGTTTTTCATATATCACACATTAAAATCAGACTTAAAACGGCCAAGTTATGGCCAAATGAATTTTGAAACATTTTTCGACAAAATCGAATGAATAGTTGCCGATGTGAATAGTAAAATGGGTTTTCGGACACTTTCAGACATTTTTGGACTTTCTAAACACTAGCAAAACATATAGTAACACATACCTATTGATTAGTATCATTTAATAACGTCATTAACATATTTTAGGAAAACCGATAAGGTTACTAAAAATAGTAAGTTTGGTAAAGATTTAGCGGATCGGATTTGGAAGTTAAGTGATTGTGCGTTTTGAAAATATAGAAACTTAATAAATATAGGGGACGGTATTAACGTTCCGAAACTAAAAACTTTCCTAAAATAGAAATTTTCTAAAAATAGTAATTTTTGGTTAAACACCGAAACTTAACGGAAAACTATATGATTTTATTTCGTCATGATTTGATAATCAAACTAAAGCAAACACACATGGATGTATTTTGGTGATGAACATATTGTGCAATTCTTGGCATACTTTCCGTGTTTCTGAGACGTGTTATTATTCTAGGTCGCGGCTAGATTTCTATATCATCTTTTACTTGCGTGATTATCATTTGCTCATTTTTGCTAAGGTGAGTTCATAGCCCCATGTTTTACTACTTTTATTTTACTATTTTGGGGTGAGAAACGTTGCTTGCTTTTAAACTATGGACACAGTTACTTTACGTTCCTTTTTCCTGATTACGTGTTGCCTAAGTAGCGAATAGACCACTAATGCCCGAATTATCACGAACCATCAATTGCTTAACCGACTATATTGGTTAAGTAAGCGCGAATGTTGTAAATAGATCTATTGGGAGTAATTATCCCTATCCGGGTAAGTATCGCTTACATGTTTCGGAGGTCCCGAACAAACGGATATATAATGTCGGAATGTCAATAGGTGATCCTGGTCAGATACCTTTAGGGCGAGGAATACTATTTGGCATATAAAATGCTTCCTTTTAAATTGAGTTTCGGTGTCATGAGCTTAGTGCAAACGTAAATGCTTTTATGTGAAGTTTTATCTGTTATAACTGTCACGTGTGTACTGTGAACTTGTGGTCCATTTTTAATATTAAATTCAAACCTATGAATTCACTCAACTTTATGTTGACCATTTTAGCATGTTTTTCTCAGGTGCTTAGCTATGGATTTCTTTGCTTGCTTGTTGGTGTTGCCTTGTATTGAACCGATTTCAAAAGCTATTATTATCTATGATTAACATCGTTGTCAAACTTTAAAACATTTTATTCGCTTCCACATATTATCGTTGGGCCTATGTAAAACTTTAACTACTTTAATTAATGCAGTGATGTTGGATTTTCTAAACGTACCCTTAGAGGTCGTTCTTTGAATCTTGTATGATGTGTATTATGACGTCATGCTCCTGGACACGTGTTTCCGACTAGGCCCCGTTTGGGGGTGTGACAGATTGGTATCAGAGCCAAGGTTATAGAAAACCAGGTAGTATATCTAGGTCTGGGCTATAACCAGTATGTGATCCTATGTGCTTTTACCTGCTTACATATATATCTTACAATAATAGCGTTTAATATATATATATATAAGTACTGATTATATATATCATATTGCCATAATTACTTTATTCATCATTTTTTCATATCATATTTTTGCATCATGCTTATCTTCTTGACTTTTCTTGCACGTTGCATGGTTTCATATAAAGAGATTTATATAAACTTGTGCTTGTGCAGGTCATGGTTACTCCTATTATTTCTATTTCGTCTGATTCGTCTGAGTAGGGCGTGGGCTCTCATGCCCCATGAGTGATTCTCTTTGGTGCTATTCCTGCTATTATCCCTATTATCCTTGAGGTTCCTATTGTTCCAGCTGACCCTATAGTTGCACTAGAGGTGGGGACATTTTCAGTCATCTCACCTACCGGGGTACTTGATTTAGTGGACTATTCATCTTCTTCTGATTCTGATCCATCAGAGGATTCCTTACCTCCCGTACCAGATTTGCCATTGGTTTCACCCTTCTTATGTTCTGATGATTCGGAGGCGGACAGTGAGTCCGAGCCTGCTGAGCAGAGACCCGAGAGGCATGAGTCTCTTACACCATCATCTGAGTTTCCACTTGCACCTGTTGTTGCCCCCACCCAAGATTCGTCAACGGCCAGCGATTCTTGTCCGACCTGGTGAGGCTATTCCCTTCGGTCGACTTTATCGTACCCACCTTAATGGGTCGCGTAAGTTGTTGACTGCGAGTAAGAGAGTTAGACCCATTCATGCTCGTAGACTTGCATGGCGGCGTGTATCTCATCATTCATCGGATCGTCATTCTTCACCAGACTCATTTTCTTCTAGTTCACCTTCAGATCATTCCTTATCCGGACATACACCACCAAACACCACCGATGCTGATACAATTTCCCCAACCCGAGATTTGTTCATGATCACTTGTAGGGGATCACCTCCACGCACGTGGTGAGGCATTTTTAGACGTTGGAAGTTGCAACTGGGGCTTATACCCCTTACCCTCCGACTACACAGAGTCATCCTTAGATTCATCTTTGAGAGTTATATGGATTACTTCTTCACCTTTCTTCTAGGCCCATCTCGCAAGAGATGTAGGTTCCCCTTACTGCTTTCTTGGTTACCATGGACTACTCATGTTTCGAGGGTCGATAGCCCTCTATCCAGATGATATTTTACACCTCGCAAGATGGTTTAGAGATTCACATACTCACTAAAAAGATAGCGAGAGGAGTTATGGAGGTGGCTACTGCAGTTTGCAGAGGCTGTTACGGATATAGGTATTTAGTTGATGGGTTGTAGCTCCACCCTTAGTGGATAGTTATAGATATGGGAAGTTGAGATTGCTGTAGTGATGTTAGGGAGGATGTTGAGGAGTTTGAATGGCAGAGGCAATCTTCTAGTTGCGGCTGATCGAGAAAGATTCGTTGTAAAATTCATTGGCTATTTGTGGAATTTTTTTTAGTTCTGAGTCTTCTAGAGAGGTATTCCTGATCTTGAGGCTACCATTTATGTTAATAGTTCACTCCATGTCAGGTAGGTTTGTATTGGATACAGTTTACTGAGATTGAGACCACTTAGAGACAGTTGGTGGACTAGACAGTTAGTCGGCTAGTGGATGGAGAGAGCTGCTAGTTTGTTGAGTGGATTGGGAGTTTTTAAGACTGGTGTCCTAAAAGGTTCGAGCCCATTTGTTAGTATAAAGGAGAGATCAGATTCGACAATACTTCGTTGGCCACATGGCACCTTTCACAGGAGGAAGTTTCGTCAGGGTTTGTAAGACTCGTGTTGAAACTCGGAGGGACTTACTTAGGAGAGTGGGAGTTCATATGTTGAGAGGGCATTTGGGTTTTCGCCCTTAGGACTAGTTGTACCAGTGATCTTGTTAGACATTAGACTGATGGATAGGTCTAGATGTTAGCACTAGAAATAATCGTAAATCATGTACCTTATTTTGGAATGTTGTTGTAACCGAATTATGCTTTTATTAATGAAATGAAAAGCTTGTTTTGATTCTCTTGCATATTCATCTTTATTGTTATTTACTTGTTGGGCCCAAGATTAGTGCTATGGCTTTTTTTCTATTATAAACCATTGTTGGATCCCGTTTATCACTTCATAACATATAATCAAACACGAAATCGAATAGAAAAGAGAAAGAGAGTGAGTTGTTTAGAGAGAGAAAGAGGAGAGAGAAATGAGAGAGAAAGTGGAAAAGATATTAGGATAGTAATACTGAAAAAACTAGCTTTTTCTTTAATAAGAAAAAGCTTTATTACCCCGTCGCGTTAAATGAGCGCGGTGATATTTAACTAGGACCCGGGCTCGGGTTTTGCTTGGGATTAAACCCAAAACATATACAATATTAGATTAACTATCGAGCCCGATTCCCGATATTATCCTATTACAACATTAACTAATTAAAGAGAAGCTCCATCGTAGGAGTTGACCGAGCTTCCTTGTTCGACTCAATAAATTGAGGCTTAATAATCTCCCCGAAGTAGGTCTTGAACACAGAATGAGCTTCCTTTACTTGAATCAATAAAATTTGGCATACAATTCCCCGAAGTGAGTTCTTTGATGACTCTATTCTTGAGATCAGTGAGATTTGCTTTTGTCGTTTTTGCTCGAGTGTTCTTTGGTCTTTGTTCTTCCGTTATTTGTTGTAGGATTGTTCCTTCTTGCTTGTTGCGATGCTGGACTTTGGTAGCCTTTGTCATTGTCTTTTATCGGTCTACTTTGCCATCTGGCGTCTTGTGTCTTGTACCAACATCTGCTCTACTTTTTGCCATTATTTGAAAGCTGTCAAATCAGAGTTAGCGGAAGTCTTTGTCTTTCAATCTTGAGCTTTCTAGATAGTATGTCTTTGTAGATTGAGCATTTGAATGGGAAGGATGGTTGCCAGTTACCCACCGTTTGACCTGCGGTTTACGTTAGTGATAATCTGAGGAAAATTGACTTGAAAATCAATCGACGTGTCACTCGTTTACCAAAGAGTTTTTGTAACACATCGAGAGTGTCATGTTTTATTATCAAAATTCATAACGTCTATTCATTTACTGGACCCTAAATCGTTATCAGTTGTCACAATGTTTGATCATTTATGATCTCGCAAAAGGTCACTACCATGAGCTTGTTTGTGCTGGCTTCAAGCAGGGGATTTCCTATTATTCATTGTGAATTCATAGTATCACTCGGAAAATGTTCTCGGCAATAAAAATTAATCTCACAATGAATATTGGTAGGACCTCTTGATAACAGCTCATGTGAAATTGATGATGTTCAAAAAGTGTTTGAAATGGAGAATGTGTCCTAAAGAGATTTTTATTGATCTCTTTGCTCTAGACTCGATTAGTGCATTTTGGTTTTAGTACTCGGAGTGGGAGCATATTGCCACCTCTTTCTATATATCAAAAAAATCAAAACAAACTCGGAGTGAGTTGTTAATAGATAACGTGTGTATCCTCCGGTGGACAAAATGAGGACAGTTTTCTGTTGAGAGAAACACGAAATGGCTAGGAAGGGTGTTTGGGCATTGCCATCACTGGGGTCCATCGTGTCGTTTTCAATGTCAGCAATCAAACCTTGTGATTCTGAAGCATATGTATTGAACCCGGTTTCTGCCTTAAGTTGGAGGAGGGCTTCTTGTTTAGGACCCTTTATCCATACATTTCTTTTACTTCTTCAAACCGCCTTTATGCTTACCAAGACGTCATTAAACCTAACACCTTGTTGTGATTGTCCCAGTGTTAACTCAATCTTAGCACACGGCAATTCCATTTACATCATTCTCCAATCATACTAAGGACATTGCTATTTCTATACTTTGGATTATCCTTGGTAGATCCTCCGGTTCTGGGGTTGGATCATAGGATTGTTTCCTAACCTATCCACCTTATGACTTCAGATTCGTCGTGATGAAATTGAGTTGTTGTTGGGTATAAGATGAACCATAAAACTTTCTGAATGTTCCAGACAATTGAGTTCGATTTGATCATATTTTAATTACATTTTACTCTCCCTTATTTTAAATAATAAACACTTAGTTTTTTGAATTACCTTGTGATTAAAATATGTCTTTAAAAATTGTGGGAGAGAAATATGGTCAGCATGAGTGGATTGGAACTTTTTGACTATTGTTTTTGTAATACATAAGAATGGTCGTTTTGATGATTGTTTTTTCAAGAACATTAAAATTTTGTTTTTACGAAAAAATCCCCCCCTCAAAATATATGGACCAATTCAGATATTGTTTTGTCTGTTAAAAAACATTGTGAGGGTATGGAGTGTTGAACTCACAATTTTGGAAAGATTTATGAATTGTCATTCGAGAAATTCTTGAAAAAATACAGTGATCAACTTTTTGAAAAACCTAATGTTAGAGGTTTCTCTTCTAACGGTAAGGGTAAGCGCTCTGAAACGTACACTTTCCTTTTTCTTGTGCTTAAAAACTATTGAACGTCTTGTATAGAACAGCTAAGAACGAGAAACAGAAGAAACGTTAATTTTCTCGTTGTAAGGAGGAATAGTTATAAAACCTTTCCTATATTTGTAAGTCCGGGTATGTAATGACATTTGCACATAAGCCATTTAGAAATTAGAACATGACATGTTTTGAAATACTTTTTGCAACTCTCGCTCGAACTTCCATTTTCACACCCGTGGCAATGCTTAATCGACATTTCTAAGCACTGTGTAAATGTTATCGATTCCAAGAGACATGTCGAAAAGAATCTTTTTGAAAATTTTCTGTTTTTCTGATTTTGTATTTTCTTTTTGAAGTTTTATATTTTTGTATTTTTCTTTTCTCAAAAATCATGGTTCATGGGTGATGTCTTGTTGTGATTGATATCATGCAGTCTCATTGGTCAGAACCTCCAATTCCGATGGAGGTCAAACCATCTCATACCATTCCTTTCTGACAGTACTTAAACCCTTCCTCGGAAGGGCTTTTGTAAACATGTTCGTTATATTGGTTTTCAGTTTCTGACAAATAATATAATTTCAATTATACCATTTTCAAACCTGTACCTTTATGAAATATGGATACCGATTTGGATGTGCTTTGTTCGCGAAAGTTTTTTGGACGGGGTTGCATGAGGGATTGCTATGGCTGACTGAGAGTCGCAATACAACGGTATTTTGTTGTAGTTGAAGCCATAATCCTTAAGTTGTGTCCTCTTCCACATTACTTGAGCACAACTTGCAGATAACCGCAACATACTCTGCCTCTGCTGAAGACATTGCAGTGCAGTTCTGTTTCTTTGACATCCAGTCTTTACAAGTTTCATCACCAAGGAACTGTTATCCCTCCAGAAGACCCTTTTCCGAGTATCAAGGGCAATCCGGCATGATACAGCGTATGAAAAATGCTGTTAGTTCAAAGCCCATGAATCCTTTGGATACCAGAGTCCCTTGTTAATGGTTCCCTTGAGTATTTTAATGGATTCATTTTTTTTAAAAAATCCTCCTTTGAGGTGCTTTTGTGTTGGTCGTGCTTTAACGTGCAATCAATAGCTTATGCTGCGCTAAGTCTGGTCTACTACGATGTCTAGTTACATGAGTGACCCACGATTTTCACTACGATAATCTGATTGGTCTAAGGGTTCTCCACTCAAATCCTACTTTAGTTTGGGTTGTTAGTAGCCTTTGGTTTAACAATGGAGTGACAGTTGCCATTTTTATGTTTTTCAGAATTTCTAAAAGGTTACTTGGCCTGATTGAGAAAATTGACCTTTTGGGGGGACTGGTGGATCTGAAGTCCTAAAAAAGAATTTCATCTCCCCCATTAGGACACATTTTAAATCTACTGTGCATTAATTTTTCAATAGTTTTGATATTTTAGTGATTTGTCGTTCCAAAAAATATGTCATCAACGTAATTTTGCACATGTAGAATATCCTCCGTAGTTTATCTTGAATAATAGTTGGGATCAATTGTACCTTTAGTTAAAGCCTTTGGACATCAGGAAGTTTGTTGTTCGTTAGTACTTGGCTTTTGGAACTTGCTTTAATCCATACAAAGCTTTCCATCAGAAGGTAGCTTTTTCTGGGTGATCTGGATCAACAAACCCTTCCGGCTGAGCAACATAAACTTCATCCTTCAGTGTGGACCATTAAGAAGAAAATGCCGTTTTCACGTCCATTCTGATGAATTGGAAAAGACCTTCCGTGTGCCGCGTGGGCAACGAAAAAAATCCGAACTGCTTCCAAGGCGAGCAACTGGAGCAAATGATTCTTCAAAATCATACCATCTGTCTGAGCATAACCTTTAGCATATTAAGTCATGTTTTTGGTTGCAGATAATTACAGTCTGAGATCTTCATCCTTCTTGTTCTTCCAATAAACCACTCTTTAGCTTTTATATTCATCTTGACAAATGGTTAGGTACGACTATGTTTCCCAGACTTTTAGTCTTTAAAGAATGAAGTTCATCCTGCATTGCTTCGATCCATGCAGAATAGGAAATAGCCATTGCCTCCCTTAATGTTCTTCGGTTTCACATTACTTACTCACCGTTGGAGCGCGAACCATACACATTTTCAGGATCTGTGGCAAGTTGTCGTTTGTTTGAACTGGAAGGTTTGGATTCTCCTCGAACTTGATTCTAATGGATGATCTCTTGGTCCATCGGTCGTACTTATTCATGACTTTGGTGGTTTGTAATGAATGCCACATCGGTATTATCAATGTTGCGGTGGATAAGACTCACCAATTTCTTGTACCTTTAATTGTTCAAAAAGGATTGATTAATTGCTTCTTGAAAAGGATGGCGGTTCGGTGCTTGATCATCATTGTTGTTTTCCTCAGCTTGATCAGTGTGTTGGATTGTATATTTCTTCAAAGTAAAGGATGGAAGGAAAAAATCTAAACCCTTGATGTGTCGAATCTGTCTTCTCTGCTGTAGGAACAACATTTTGTCTGGGGGCTCGGGGTCAGAGTTGTCTAATCAGACGCCTTTTGTCCCATGAGGAACGTGGCCTGAGAGACATTTTCAACTCAGACAATCTCTTGTCGTTGTGGTTGCGAGGTCTGACTGATACTGTTGTGATCAGGACATCATTTCCTTTGGATTTCTTCAAACTTGTTATGATGGATCTCAAACTATTAAGCGTGGTCTCTTGTTGTGTAAACACGATATACCCTCTTCGTGAGTGATTTATCCCACCAATGACACCATGGTTCCCCTTTTTCTTTCATCTTATACAGATTTTTCCCCATTACTCTAGTTATGTAGCAAGTTGCAACAAAGATGTGAAGATGTTTTTATTTGAAGGTTTCCTGTTCATGTATGATTTGTTGATATGCCGTATTTCCATGAGTGGAATAATGCATTTGATCGGTTCTGAGTATAGCTTGCAGGTTGCCAACTGCTTCAGCCCAAATTGATAATGGATGCTTAGAAGCTGGGTAAGCATCGTCTCGGCAGCCTCAACAAGAGTACGGTTTTGTATTTCAACAACGCGCGTTCTGTTCAGGTGTTTCGAGGAAGTGGAAGTTTGGATGTTCAATGAATTCTTCTATTTGAAAATAGGCATGGAGTTCTTGTTCAATGAATTCCGTGCCTCTGTCAGTACGGTCAGTAATCACTTGAGCTTTGAAGATTGCGTGTGAATCATCGTGAGAAAGTCTTTGAGAACTTCTGGTGTTTTGCATCCTTAGAATCGTAGATAGAGTCCATAGTGTTTCTTTGAATAGTAATTCACGATCACCAGGAATTTACTTTTCCATTTTTGCTTGATACGCGCATTGGACCACACAAGTCCATGTGAAGCAAATTTAGGCCTTCCTTTGGGGAACTAGGTTACTGCTTTTGTCTTAATGAATACTTCTCTTGCTTTACTTCATTTCAAGTCGAACAAAGTTGATCCTTGAACATATTTCCAACTCTAGGTATAAGCATGTCACAACCATCTTTCTTTGAGAGTAAGGTGATGTAATACGTAGTTAAGATATGCGAAAGTCTGCGACTGCCTTTTAACTGCGTGTGTTGGTGAAGCTTTAGCTGGAAAACATATTGGAGTGATGAAGTTGTTTCTTGAAGCGATATTGTGTAGAGATCAGATCCACGGCTACCCAGGTTTGTTATAATCGTTTCCATGGAAGATCTCTCACCAAAACATTGGTAGATTTCATGAAAGCAACCTCACCAAATCAGCTTACTGAATTGACAACAACCGAGGAAAAGATTATAATTGAGGCCTTCGAAGTAAATAACCCGTCTTGATCGTGACATTCCCTGAATCAGATCTCCATAACCCAAGAATTGGAGCAAAAATCGTTCATTTCCAATACGAACAACGTACCAGAAATTTTCTACAAAATTACACAAAAGCGTGAGATTGCCCGTCATGTGCTTTGTGCATCCAGAGTCAATAATGAATAGGATGAGTTGTACAATCTGCAAGAGAATTAGAGGACGATGGAACATTGGACAAAGTGGATCCTAAGGAATTTGATATCTTCAAGGACAATTAGTTATCCTAGAGATAGTCTTATAGCTAGGGACTAATACTGTTGATTCATTAGCTTTCCTAATCTAGGCATCCATATCTGTTTAGGTCCTAAGTGGCTTTTGTGTCATGTATAACCTGTTGGGCCATTCTTTAGCTATCCCCCAATTTCCATTCCTGATTTGTATTCTCATACTAACTCCCTTTATAGTAACTTTGGTTTTCTGAATAGTGGTATCTGATGCAACTGTTTTCTCATGGGTTTTGTCGCAAACAGATTTGTTCGCTTTTCTCTTGGGTTTTCTAGCACTAATTAGGCACTACCGTAGGCTTCTTAGTTCTAGCATTTACGTCTTTTTAATGTATCTTGAAACACATGTCTTTGATCTGAATTAAATCACAACACTTTCCACAAATCAGCACACAAAACAGCATTTTAACATTCGAAGTTTTGAGTTATTTAAACTGGTCATTACACGTAGTTACAGACTTTGTTTCTTAGAAATACTAGAAATCCTATGGTGGTCTTCTACTTCCTTCTTTGTATAAATCTTCACTTGACTAATGTTTGGCACGAACTTATCTTTCACTTGATAGCTCTTAAGCCTGTGGTCTGCTAACACTAGCTGTTTTGTGTGGATAGTACTCCTGAGATTTAGACATTGAGGATTAGGTATTCCTAGATAGCATGAGGCAACATGTGGTGTTCTAGTTTGTGGTTGTGGTGGAGTGCAATTCTATACATTCATGGTTTAGCAACAGTTGTGTTCTTGAACTCGCTTGGTTTCTATTCTTGAGGCAAACTCTGTTGACAGTTGTCTGGTTTAATAAACCATCCGACACTTTAGTTTTATTAACACGACTGTTTTGTTTTGAAAACTTCTCATTCCAGGAGAAATTTGAATAAGGAGTCGGTTTTTTCCTAAATCTGATGGTTTTGGAATCCGTTTTGACGATTTGGTTGTCGAAAACAGCATTGGTTTATCAAATGAGTTTCCACAGACTTTCATTTTCGTTACCTGAATGAGTTTCTTTACTATTTATAACCATGTTCTTGTCTTGCATTTGAGCTTTCAATCTTGTAATTCATGATATTGTTCCGTTCATTTTCGAAATACATTTGAAGCATATTTCTTTGCAAACTGGCGGTTGTTTTTATTCATCTCGTTTCTTTACATTGTTTTTGTAAGAAAGTTCAAAGAGAAAATGAGTGTTTTTTCATGTTTAGCCAAATCTTTTTAACGCATATTATTATGTACATTACTTTGTTAACAGATGCAGTTTGTTTCGGATAAGATTTTGTGCAAGCATCATGCACATTTCTTTGACTTTATGAAGATTATTTAAGCATTGCAATTTCTGTTTAGCATTTTTAAATCAGACAGGAGAATGCAAATTACGAATAAATGTAAATTCATTTAGACACACACTCTTCGAGAAGTAGATTTATATGTGCTCTGTAAAAATCAGCCTTTTCTGATTCAAGTTCGTCAAAGCTCCTTTTCATGGGAATTAACTACTCCAAATATTCTGTTCCATTTCGTCTTTTTTGTTCATGAATAAAACCATGACTGTCTAGTATTGTTTTGTCGAAAGAGGCATTAATAAAAGATTTTGATCTCAAAATCTTCCCTTACTCTTGGAAGTTGGTTTCGGAAATGCACTACTAGTATGATTAGACCAAGTTTGTGTTGACATATTGTTCTAAATGATTGAAGATCTGTTATCACTTTCGTTATGTAGTAGTCTAACTTTACTAAGGGATTTAGACATGGGTTAGAATATACAACGTTTTTAGCACTTGTTTGGCTTTGTCCAATCAAACGTTTTTCTCCACAATTGTCTTTCCTTCTTTCTTTTTAGGGCGCGTTTCCAACTGATCAAGATATAGGCTTGTGATGGTGGTTTGAAAGTTTCATAAAGACTGTTTTGATATGTGTAATTGTATGGTTTCACTGTGTCTTTATCCAATTTTGATCTACTCTCTTTTTCAAGAGTCACTGTCTCTTCCCCATCGGGGGCAAATCTGTTTGCAGGATCAGAAGTATCATATGGGATCTCATACAAACAGGGCTTATCAGATTGAGCTTTCTTGCAGTACTTTGGATTAGCAAAGGTTGATCTACCATGATACGTTGCGCATTTGGGTGCTAACATGTGGAATGGTTGATCATTGTCTGTTTGCGTTTTTATAAAGAATTTCATTTAAAAACTTTCATCTGTTTTCTCCATCTCAATCTGTGTCAATGTCTGTTTCCTGTACCTTAACCTCTTTTTTCAATCGAAATAACCTTTGTTTTCTCTTTGAGTTGGCCCTTAAAAATAGTGACCTTATTACAGACTCTTTTTAACTAGCACATCGTGTTTCTGATATTGACAACTGAATATTTCATAGGTTTTTTTTGTTTTTTTAAAACCTTTTGTAGTGTCAAATGGTTTTAATAGCTAATAGTCCTTGAGTGTCATTTTAACATTGTTTGAAGTATTTTATAATCATCTCGTTAGGTCATTATGGCCGTGGTGGTTTCTTCTCACAGGTCAGTATGCTGTTGTTCTAGAAGTGCAATCAGAGAATCTATCCACGTCTGCTAGTTGACCTCCCCTAGAGCCTACTGACTCTTCAAGGTTAGTTTTGCACTCTTCAGTTCTTGAGGTCTAAGAGTGCGTTTGATTTCTTAATTGCTTTTAAAAACCGGTTTGTTTTCCTCTTGTATCAAGAGGTCAAAATTAGCATTTTAAAATTAGCAAGCGCAGCACGCTCATCAACACATTCAGCAGCATTTTGGTCAACCTGATTATCATTATTACATATATTTGATGAATCAGGAGTGACATTGCTATCATCCTTCTCCAAAACATAATGTGTCGGTTAACGGTTTCAGGTTCCGCTCTGAATGTCATCTCTCATTTCGGCAAAACACATCATTTTCATCATGGGTTTCTGTAACTGTTCAATGGTGACTTTTGTAGAAATGGATTCTTCAGGTGAGGACCTCCTGGAATCTTTGCACATTGTAACTGTCAATTTGTGCTTCCAATTCTTGTTCATTCAATTCTCTTCATCGGTTTCCTTTAGCCAAATCAGCTCTTGCTCAGCTTGGAAGTGGAACACCTTGTTCAGCTTGTTTGCCACATCATCTTCTTCTCTTGTTCTGATCACGCCGTATGTCTTTAACCCGCATTTGGCTTATCCTGCATTCCTGCCCATACGTGTCCAAATCCCTTGCAGTTAAAGCACTGTATACCATTTTGTTGCACTTACCGCGACTGCCTTTCTATTTTCCCTAGACACCCAAGCAACTGTCTTCGTCTTTGATTCCCACTAATCTGCCCTGACTGATTGTCGTTTTTGTTTTACCTTTGGTGTGGTAATCCTTCAGTCTTGTTCCTGGCAAGTTTGGAAGAAGTTCGAAGGTTGTTGTTTGGTAGAGTTTTGTTTATCAGCATTCTTGATGTACTTAGCAAGGAGTGCCAAATGCTTTTTATATCCTTATCCCTTCCGAGCTTTGTTCTGGATACTCTTGTTTCCTCAGATATGGACTCAGAAGATTGAGGAGTAACACTGGTTTGGCGATTCTCATTTGGCCCTTTTTTGTGTCTGGTTAGCGCACTTGGTCGATGTGGAAGAAGATGCATGTATGATGGTGCATTGGATCTTTAAGGTTTTGGTGCCTGATAGTAGTTATATGAATATTGGTTGAGCAGCAGAAGATAGTGTAATGGAAATTTGACACTTCTAGCCTAATCTCTCATGATAACGGTTATCATTAACTGCGTTTTGAAAACATGCTTTTCCAGAACAGATTCAAATAGCTTGTGATACGAGACCCGTGTCTATTTTTCTGTCTCTGCTTGACAAATGCGTCACAAATCTTTATACCATTCTGGTTAGTTGACAAGTTGTTGGAAGTAAGGAATGAAAAATTGAAACATTCTATCTTGCATTGGTGAAACTTGCATAGTTGTTCCTTGTCAACTCATTCCATCAGTTTATAAAACCGTGTGTTTAAGACTCCATTGGATTCGCCATCTCGGAGAGGTTAAAAGCTTCACAATATTCCCAGAATTAGATTGGTACTTTTACATCTTGTACGTTCAAACGATTTCCCTCACTCTTGTTGTAGCCTATTCATTGGAACTGTACACATATACCTTTTGTGTGTGATTGCATGCATCAATAGTTGAGTAAGAATTTCATTCCGACTTTTTATCCCAGTCAGATATCAAGAAAAATAGCTTCCTTTTCAGCTACAGTAGATGAATAGTAAAAGTTTGATTCTCTGCACTGTCATGTTGTGTATTGTTGTCTACTTCTTCATGTTTGCAGTAAAGGTAGATTGTTCATCTGCTGCTTCTTTAGCTGCTCCATTATAGAGTATCGTAGTAAGGCAAAATATTGGAACCGTCAAAGATTGCATTTCTCAGAATATTCACCATTCGATTTACAGTGTCAACTGTTTCGTAGAAGGAAAAAGAAAACAGCGAATTGCCACTGAGAATATCTTCCTGGTCATAGCATCGGTGGACGCCTCCTTTTGAAACCAGCTCTGCCATTTATATTGTTATGCATTTTGGCTCTATCTGTGGAGGATGTGTTATCTGGAGTAGACGATGTAGTGATAGGAATCAAGAGTTATGAATGTATGAAGTTTGAAAGATTTTGTTGGATCTTTAGTGGATATATGATGTGATTGATGTTGTGGTCTTGTATTTGTTCAATTCACGTTCACGGGATTTTACACGTCTATGATTTAAACCGATAAAGAAGAAATTACGAGATTTTACAATATCAATAGAAAACGTGAGAGTGATTTGATTCGGGAATCAAGCGGCCAAATGATTTAAATTGTCTTAAAAAACCGATATCTTTTCTGTGATTGGGTTTAAAGGATGTTTGTTTATTTAAATTAGGCTCACCAAGGCGAAAGGGCTCTAAAAATACAGATGGGCCGTGAGACTTGAACAGATAAAGATCAGTCTAACCATCCAACAAATTCCAATAAACTGAAAAATGTCATTAATTATATCGTAAACGAGCTTCTTGGGCTCTTCCTTGGAAAATACACTTTAACAAAGCTAAAAGGTGGTCTGTTACAGAGTGAGCCGATCCTGTTTTTTCTCTGTCAGATATTTGAGAGGTCACGGCCTCCTCTTAAAAGGAGTTACGGATCAAAAGTTAATGGTGTTTTACTTGAAACCATTTTTTCACTCCAAAAAAAACTTAGGCAATAACCGCTGCCAATTAGCCAACTCGATGTTTAGCAAACTCGCACGGTAGAAACTCGCTCGTTAGCAAATCGCGGTTAGCAAATCACGCTGTTAGAAAACTCGCCTGTTAGCAACCCGCCGTTAGCAACCCGCCGTTAGCAACCCGCCGTTAGCAACCCGCTGTTTTGGCAACCCGCTATTTTTGGCAACCCGCTGTTTTTGGCAACCCGCTGTTTTTGGCAACCCGCCGTTTTTAGCAACCCACCCGTGTTTAGCAAAACCCGCTGTTGTTTTAGCAAAACGCTGTTTTTTTCTGGCCAACCCGCCGTTGAACCTAGTCAAACCGCCGCATGTACAACTTCCTTAAAAATCGTGGATTTTGTCCCTTTTCTGTCAAACCGCCAACGCGGAAGAATGCAAAGTACGGAATTTTGTCAAGTTTTACCTAAATGAGCTTATTAAACACGAACAAAGGCTTAGAAAGAACAGGAACATACAATATTATGAGTGTATATCAAGTTTTAATACCACAACGTAACTCGTACTTTCTTTGTAAATCGTCCATATTGAGCACCCACCACGAGAACACTAAGCTCTTTAAAAAGCTTATTATTTCGAGCTTAGGAGCTTGTTTAACACGCGAAATTTGTGAAGCCACCTCTTACCTTTTGATGTGTAAAACAAGTGAAGAACAAGATTAACAAAAAAAAATAAGTCCCAAAAATTTTTTGAACCGTGGGGATTTTTGTCTCCAAGATAAGCACGAATTTTGAGCTAATTAGAGCTTGTTTTACCACACGAAAACAAACACGAATCCACACGTAGCTCTGATCGCCAATTGTAGGGGATCCCCGATATCACTTCATAAAACATATAATCAAAAACGAAATCGAATAGAAAAGAGAATAAAAGAGAGTGAGTTGTTTAGCGTCGAGTAAGAGGATGAGAGAAATGATGAGAGAAAGTGAAAAAGATGTTACGAATAGAAAATGAAAAAACTCAGCTTTTTCTTAATAAGGAAAATGCTTATTACCCCGTCGCCGTTAAATGACGAGCGGGATATTTTTTAACTAGGACCGGGCTCGGGTTTTGCTTGGGATTAATCCACGAAAACATATATTAGATTAACTATCGAGCCCGATTCCCGATATTATCCTATTACAACATTAACTAATTAAAGACCGAAGCTCCATCGTAGAGTGACCGAGCTTCCTTGTTCGACTCAATAAATTGAGGCTAACAACCATATTTACCATTTATAATGGCTATATCTCGTATCGAATCTCATCGTGTGATATGTCTTGCGACGTAGAACAATGACTATCACTCGCTTCGGTATGACCCCCGAAGCAATCGAAGAACTCGTTAACCGACGTGTGGAAGAAGCATTCTCGAGGCTGAGAATCAAAGCCAAAATGGCAGTGATGGTGGAAATGGAAATGGTGGAAATGAGAATGGTAGAGGCGATAGACCTGTTGCTAGTCGAATTGCACTTACAGAATTCATGAAGTGTTAACCTCCCAACTTATCAAGGGAACGGAAGGAGTTTTCGATTGAGGAAGGTGTTTCTGAGAAGATGGAAATAGTTTTTCCCTATACTGCAATTAATCCAAAAAATACCAAGTCAAGTATGCTAACTTGCACATGGTAAAAACAGTCAAACTAACTTTCTTGGTGAACTCACATAAGAGGACCTATTAGGACTGAGGCTGCAGTTGCCTGGTCATGAAGAGATCTCATGAAGCTATGTGACTGAAGTGGTAATGGCCTATAATAACGAGATTCAAATTATGGGTAAGGTGTCTGAGGTGTGAACTTGAACCATTGAAGAAACAATGACTATGGCTGCTTATACCTGAGATTTCAGATTGACTATGATGTGCACACAAGATGGACCCCCGAGGATGAGATCGGTTGAGAAATTCATTAGAGGACTCTCCCGATAACATCCAAAGGGATATGTAAATTGCTTATTAACCACTACAAACTGCAAGATGCCTGGTTCAATTGCTAGACAACTGATGATCCCTAAATTGAAGGATTATGCTGTGAAAATGATGAGACCAAAAGGAGATTGGAGGGTCTATACAATTGTACAACGGTGGACAATGCACCAACTATTCAAGTGGATAATGTGGGTGGTCATGTAGGGGGAATAGCCTATATACGGCTGGATTAAATATATGATAAAATTTTATTACGGTGGCATAGTACTGATACAAGGTATGAGTATTATTGGTTGGGAATTGATGTGTGATTTTTGGGTTGTGAAAATTGGGGGATGGTGAAAGGGTGGTATTGGGATCTATTTAAATAGTTAGGGTTAGATTGGGATGTGGGGTGATTGATGGTGTTTATGGGGAGTGGGGTTGATTGGAATAGTAATGGTGTAATTTTAGATTGTGTTTTTAAGGTGTTATATGGAGAGTTAATGTTTGGGGTTGGGGGTAAGGATTTTTTTGATGTGGGGAGTGGGTGAGTTGATTTAAAAGTGGAATATTTTAGGATTGGGTATTTTTTAGATTTTTAAATTGTGGAGGTTGGTGGTGGGTGGAGGGGGATTGTGGTTGGTGGTGGAATAGGGTGGGGAGGGCGTTTTATAATGTTTAATGGTGTAGGTAGTAGGAGTTGGAGAATAGTTTGGAGTTTAGTGTAAGTAGGTAGATGGTAGGTTGGTTTTGGAATAAATTTATTTTTTGTAATAATGAAAATGTAGTTAGGGGTGGTGGGTAGATTATGAGATGGTGGGGTGTAGTAATTATTGAGGGATTGTTTTGTGATGAAAAATTGTGCGAATTCCTTTGAGACGGAGTTTTGATAGTTCTTCCAACGGTGATAGAAGAAACGGCAAAGGAAGAGAATTGAATTGAGCATTATATCTGCACTAAAACTCAAAAAAAAACTCAGAAATATATTAAGATAGGTTGCCCAATTTTTCTGGCATAAGTGACGAAGAAGGAAACCGAAGACTAGTCGGAGAGAAGCGACTTGAGGACGCACCGACTGTACGGGACTTTCCGGAGGTATTCCCAGAGGATTTGTCCGGATTACTGCCAACGCGACAAGTTGAATTTCAAATCGACTTGGTCCCAGGTGTTGCACCTGTGGCACGCGCCCCGTATAGATTAGCACCGTCAGAACTGCAAGAATTGTCTACTCAGCTACAAGAACTTTCTGACAAGGGATTTATAAGACCGAGTTCCTCACCCTGGGGAGCCCCGGTCTTGTTTGTCAAAAAGAAAGATGGATCTTTTCGGATGTGTATTGATTACCGCGAGCTGAACAAGCTGACTGTGAAGAATCGATATCCACTTCCGAGAATCGACGACTTATTCGATCAGTTGCAAGGATCAAGTGTCTACCCGAAGATCAACTTGAGGTCTGGTTATCACCAACTCAGAGTTCGTGACGAGGATATTCAAAAGACGGCGTTGTGGACGTGCGCTAAGTGGACGCACGACGATGTGTCCAAGTAATTGCGCCTTGATGTTTTGGGAGTTGAGCGAAATCGGCAGCCGTGACGGTATTGGCATGGATCTGTTAGACCGTCGCAATGTGCAAACCGAACTTGGGCATTGTGTATGATCATAGATAATCGATTGATGCGTTTGTTATTGATGAAATCTTGATCTACTCCAAGAGCAAAGAAGAGCATCGGTATCACCTTAAGTCAATTTTAAAGTTGCTTAAGTGAGGAATAATTTATCCAAGGTTTCAATAATGGGTAATATGTTTTGGCCTGGCGAAGTAGAAGTCATTGTCACTGTTTAATAGTGAAGCGGTCACGGGGGGACCCAGGCTAAGATTATATGCTTTATTGGATGGGTGCATGGCGGTCCCGAGGAGTAATTATGTATAGTATTGGTCATATGGAGATGGTAGTGGTGAGTTGTATAAGTAGGTTTTATAGTTAGTTTCGGCTCAAAAATTGCCAAGCCTATGACGAATCTGATTCAAAAGAATGTGAAGTTTGATTAGAGTGAAAAGGCAGAAGCTGCATTTCAACTGTTGAAGCAGAAGTTGTGTAGTGCACCGATTTTGGCTTTACCCGAAGGTAGTGAAAACTTCATGGTTTACTGTGATGCTTCTCGTAAAGGATTGGGCGCAGTTTTGATGCAAAGGGAGAAGGTCATAGCCTACGTGTCACACCAACTTAAGGTTCATGAGAAGAATTACACTACACATGACTTAGAGCCTAGAGCTGTAGTGTTTGCTCTCAAAATGTGGACATTATTTGTACGGCATGAAATGCGTAGTGTTCACTGATCATAAGAGTTTGCAACATAATCTAGATCAGAAAGAGTTAAACATGAGACAATGTAGATGGTTAGAGTTGTTGAGCGACTACGACTGCGAGATTCGTTATCATCCAGGAAAATCGAACGTGGTGGCGGATGCCTTGAGCCGAAAGGAATGGAATAAGCCACTACAAGTTCGAGCTTTAGTTTTGACAATTGGTCTAAACCTTCCTGTGTAAATTTTAAACGCTCAAGTTGAGGCGAGAAAGGAAGAGAATTTTGGAAGCGAAGATCTGTGTGGTATGATTAAGAAGCTAGAGCAACGTACTGATGGAACGTTATGCTTGAATGGGAGAAGTTGGATACCCTGTCGAGGTAACTTAAGAGAGTTGATTATGAATTAATCGCATAAGTCAAAATATTCAATTCATCCTGGATTAGACAAGATGTACCAAGATCTAAAGAAACTGTATTGGTGGCCGAATATGAAAGCAAAGATTACCACCTACGTCAGTAAATGTTTGACCTGTGCCAAAGTCAAGGCCGAATACCAAAAACCATTCGATTTGTTGGTTCAACCTATGATCCCAGTATGGAAGTGGGAAAACATTACTATGGATTTCGTTACTAAGTTACCAAAGACGACGTCTGGTCAAGATACAATTTGGGTAATTGTAGACCGACTCACAAAGTCTGCTCATTTCTTACCAATGAAGGAAACCGACTCAATGGAGAAGTTGACGAGACAATACTTGAAGGAAGTAGTCTCAAGACATGGTGTGCCGGTTTCAATTATTTCTGATTGAGACAGTAAGTTACATCTCATTTCTGGAAATCACTGAACGAAGCCCTAGGTACTCAATTGGATATGAGTACGGCTTACCATCCACAAACTGATGGTCAGAGTGAGAGAACCATCCAAACGTTGGAGGACATGCTACGTGCTTGGTGATTGATTTTGGGAAAGGTTGGGATAGACACCTACCTTTGGTGGAGTTTTCTTACAACAACAGTTATCACACGAGTATCAAAGCTGCACCGTTTGAAGCTCTCTACGGCCGAAAATGTAGATCGCCTATTTGTTGAGCTGAGGTTGGAGACGCTCAGCGCACTGGTCCGGAAATTATTCATGAAACAACTAAAAAGATCATTCATATCAAGAAGCGTATTCAAGCTGCACGAGATAGACAGAAGAGCTACGCCGACAGGAGACGTAAGCCATTAGAGTTTGAGGTTGGAGATAAGGTCATATTGAAAGTGTCGCCATGGAAAGGGGTGATACGTTTTGGCAAACGGGGGAAGCTAAACACTCACTATATATGACCTTTTAAGATTCTTGATA